>VNKF01004765.1:0-14060 GCA_008044355.1 Drosophila lacteicornis
AACGAAGGATATAGAAATGCTAAAAACTGTTTGATAACATCCTAAAGTAATGTTTAAGACCAAAAATCTTAAGAAAAGTTTAGTAAATTTAATCATAAAAAAAAATTTATCTGACACTACTATTATTTTGACTGCGCCAAAAACGTGCTAAATTGGGAAATAATGCAAAATAAAATAGAAAGAGATGTGATAAGACGACATCACTTCATATACTGGAAGAGCAGATATTGGTAATTACTAATATGAAGAAATGAATTGGATTCGTCAACCCATTGGGAAGATACAGCCGAAAAACTTTTCACTAGACCAGCACTACTATTATTTTGACCGCAACTGTATATACTTTATAGGGTCGGAGATTTCTCCTTCTGCCTGTTACATACATTCTCGGATGGCACTCACCCATAATACTCTTGTACCGGGTATAAAAACTAATAAACTAAATCGACACAGCTTAATTGAATTATTATGTGAAACACCTTAAGAAATTGAAAAAATGCAAATTATTAAATTTCAAAGGCTTCAAGTAATTCCTTGTTATTATTTTATAATATATAAAATATTGGCCCGGCAACAAAGTCGCCAGGCTCACAAAAAATTGAGTTTAGACTCATTAGAGTGTTCCTCTCCACGGAAATCTTTAGTAAAAGGCGAAAGATTTATTCGACAACTGAAGAGAAACCAGAGTGAATTTTCCACTCCGAGCAAGCAGTTCCCCTAACACGTTTGTCTTGAACCAGTTGGGAATCTTAAGAGGGCAGTGCTGATTTTCTTTTTACCTGAGCTATGCAATCGTGGAACCTGGAGAACCGGAATAAAGGGGGTTCGTTTGCAATACATATTTTGCAAGCAATTATTTATTATTATTATTATATGACGAAAACTATATGTTTATACATTTTGTAATAGAGTTTAAAATTATATTTATGAAAATCATAGGGCTTATCTAATTGAATTCATTCTTTGAAGTTATTTTTGGAGCATACTTTTAGGAGATTATATTTGAAGATACAAATGTACACTAGGGCCTAAGAGGGAAGAATTCTTTTAAGGAATACATCAAAAGAATTAGGATATTTGTTATTACTTATTATTAAATTCTTGGAGTTTTGGATTTAAAGATAATAGAAAATATACATAGGATTTATGTCCTCATGGTACCAACATTTTAAAGGACAATTTTTGAGATATCTTGATATGAGATGTAAAGACACCACTAATAGAATATAAGTTATTTAAGGTTCAACACATTGAAAAGATAATTCGCAATAAAACCAGAAAAAAAAACCCTTAATTGGCAATACAAAATTCTATAACTTTTCCTATGAAAAGATCTATCTAAGATTTAAAATCTTCAAATTCATATAAATCTACCGCGTTAAATGGGATGTTGGCAAACCTTTCAAGTGCATCTAACTCACCGCTGGAAAATTGGCGTGGACAAAGTTCAGTGCACTCTTGGCCAACGACTCGCAGTTGTGGGCTTCCGCGAAGCGTAAAATGCCCAGAGCATTGGAGGCGTGGAGCTCGCGGCAGAGGAACTCGCAGCACCCGTCAACTACCTCGTTAAGCTGCAGCATGTCGGCGGCGGCGAGCAGTTCCTGGACATTGGACTGCAACGACATTAGATTAGAGGCGAAGGAGTGGGTGGAGGAGGAGGCGAAATCCTTGTCCTACGGCTTCCGGACTTACCTGCGTGATTTCGCAGCGACCCGTGTAGATAAAGTCCAGGAGGATGTGCAGTATGTCGCCATCGATGGTGTGCAGCACAACCGACTTCTGCTTGACCTCGTTTAGTCCCAGCTCGGGCCGGAACATGGCCTCGAAGTAGGCGCTGGCCGCGCTCAGCACCGCCCTGTGGGCACTGAGAGTCGCTCCGCCGGCCACGATCTCCACGTCGCAGAAGCGGGACTGCTCGCGCAGCTGGTTGAGATTGGATAGGACCTTGAACGGATACTGGGCGTTGCAGTAGGAGGGCAGATTTGTGCGCTGGGTGGCCGCCGACGCAGCAGCTCCCGATCCCGTCGAGTTAAAGAAGTCGGCGTCGCTGTTGGTGGGATTCGGATTCGCATTTGCATTCGCATTCGCGTTCGGATTGGGATTGCCATTGCATTGCAAGTTATTCGCATTGTATTCGTGGTGTATCTGGTACGTTTTCAGCGGTGGCATTTCGTCTACTTTTGCTGTTTGTTGCAGCTCTTATATTGGGGATTGCGTCGATAAATGCACTTTTTGGGGGCAGCAGCAGCTCAGCCTTTTTACATTCAATTGGATATCTTAATTAAACTTAATTGCTGCCTTTCTCGCACAGCTACAACTTGTGCGCCGTTGTTTTTGTTGTTCTTCGTCAGTTCATTTTTCTCCAATCAGAAGAGACACACACTAACATGCACATGCACACACACCCGAAGCGTAGACTTTAATCAAACAGAATAGGTTGACATTCCGCAAGCAGATCGACTTGGGATAAACATATATTGCACCATTGAGATTAACCTAATACTAGCGTTGCAACCTTTTACTTTAACAGCTAAAAACTAGCATATTTTCCATGTTTTTTCAATGCACTCTTGTATGTATGAGACCAGCACGCCATCTGGCAACGCTCGACTATTCGGGATGGCAGTCTGCCCGCTAGCTCACGAGCCATCTGGCAGCTCTACGGGTAACTTATCGATTGCATTATTGTTATTTAATTATTTTTAGCTTACTAAATTTTCATTTTAACTTGACCGGTATGTTAGTGCGCAAACTGTTGAGCATCCGTTTTGCTCCTGCTGTGCGCCGCTGGGCCAGCACTGACCCCCTCAGCTTGCACAACAAGAAGCTGCAGACCTACTTGGAATCACTGCGGCAGGAATACTACGTCCTTCGAGTTAATGCCGCCGGAAACAGCAAGTTGTACGAACGCCTCTCCCAGTTGGAGGGCGTGGTCACCGCCTTGGAGCAGCGGCGAGTCCTGGAGCGTAATATCACAAGCGCCCGGGACTTGGAGTTGGAGAAGGATGAGGAAATGCGCAAACTGATGGAGGAAGAGAACGAAGTCTATGCGGATCTGTTGGGCAAACAGGAGCAGACGCTGCTGCGGGAACTGCTCTCACTGGCCGATGACGAGGTGTACCCGGCGCTCATTTTCGGCCTGAATGCCGGAGCCGGTGGACAGGAGGCCATGCTGTTCGCCCAAGAACTGTACGAGATGTACACGGGCTACTTTGACCACATGGGCTGGGAGTACGAGGAGTTCGCTCGTGAGACCACGGATATTGGGGGTCTGCGCCACGCCAGCCTGATGGTAAGCGGCGACGATGTCTATGGCTGGCTGCGCTACGAGGCGGGGGTGCATCGGGTGCAGCGAGTGCCTGCCACCGAGAAAAACGGACGCATGCACACAAGCACCGCCTCAATCACCGTAATTCCCCGGCCCGCCGATGTCCAGGTGCACATCGCTGAGAAGGACCTGAAGATCGAAACGAAGCGGGCAAGTGGAGCGGGTGGCCAGCATGTGAATACCACGGACTCGGCAGTACGGATTGTCCACCTGCCCAGCGGTTTGGCCGTCGAGGCTCAGTCAGAGCGCTCGCAGCTGAAGAACCGGGAGCTGGCCATGAAGCGCCTACGGGCACGTCTCGTGCAGCAGCAGCTGGAGAGCGTGGAGGCCAGCAAGTTGGCCACGAAAAAGGCGCAGCAAGGCAGCTTGAATCGCAACGAGAAGATTCGAACCTTTAATTTTGTGCAGGACCGCATCACCGATCACCGGATTCAAGGCGGCACACTGCACAACCTCGAGGGTTTTCTTAAAGGCGGCGAGCAACTGAGCGGCCTTATAGAGAAGCTGCAGCTGGAGCACCGAAAGGAGCGACTGAGGGACTTGCTGGAGGCATGGCAGCCGCCCCAGGAAGCCAGTAATCAAAGCTAGAGTGCATGTTATCTTTGGATTTGTTGCTACATTTTTACGCCTGCGAATTAAAAAGTGAAATATATTAGAAATAATGAAAATAATATGCAAGTTCATCATTCCTTATTTTGAGAGTTTATTCCATTGCTTTAATTACTTTATCACTTATTCAGAAGATTGTACAATGGTTGTGGTATTTAACAAGAATATTGTGGCCCTAAAAGTCCCAGTTATTTTCAACCCACTCTTGCCCAATCAGCCGCACTTCCCATGTGCAGGAGGTGCTCCTTAACCGCCGCCTCCAGAATGTCGCGGATCTCCCGACAGCCGGCCATTGCCGTCTCTATAACAGTCTCCAGATGGGCAATGTGGAACCGCTCGCTCATCTCGAGGAACGCGATTTTCTCAGCATTGGGCAAAGCGGCAACAGTCAGCATGGGGCCACCGGAAACCTCCTCGATGTGCGATATGTCGGTAAGCGGAATGTTCGCTTTGCTCAGGGAGGCGGTGCAGGCGACAATGAACTCGTTCAGGCAGATTCCGGCATCGATCAGCGCCAGTGTGGCAGCGTTGAGGGCCACCGCGTAGTTGGCTCCGTCCGCCTGGAGCACCTCCACGTAGATATCGATCTGGGAGCGAGGATACAGCTCAGATTTAATGGCTGCACTGAGCGACTGCTGCAGGTACATCTTGAACTCGATCGACTTTCGATCGCCGCGCGGTCGGTTCTTGCGCTCAGCCGTGGAAAACGTGGCCTGGCTGTATTGGCAGTTGATGACCACATCGTTGGATTCCGCCTTTTTACCCTTGGCCTGGTGCGGTCCGTAAACGGCGGCCAGAACCTTGGTATTTCCCTGCTCCATGTACGCACTGCCATCGGGCTTTTCGAAGACGCCCAACTTGCACTTGATGTGACGCAGCTCGTGTGGCCGCCGGCCGTCCAGGCGCAGGCCCTGCTCGCTAAGCAGCTCAAAGTTGCTGGCCATCTCGCTTGGGAGCCTTATAAATTATTTTAAGTTTTAAATTTAATGCAGCACGTGCGGTGTCGGCGCTTTTGTTTACAATTTTAGCCGACAGTGTTGAAAACTCGTTTTTCGTCGCCATTTACAGCACTGTCAAAATATAGATACTTGCCTATCGGTAAAATCAGCTGTTTTCGGCTTGTTAATAGAAAATGTCCTAAAAAAGCCAAACGTCAGCTTGTATGGATTATTTATTAGTCCCCACTCAGCAACACAATTTGTCTAAAAAAAAAAAACAAAATATATAAATAGCTTGTGTGCTGCAAAAACTGAGGAAAAATAGAAAACTAAAACTCAAAAGTGAAGAAAATAGTGGTGGCCAGCACCACTCGTTCGAGTCATGTCCAAATCCAGCGCAGGTGGGTGTAAGATCCGTGCGAAAAGCGTCCAAAAACGGCAACAGACGCCGCCTTGTACCAAACAAAACCAAAATAAATACAAACACATTTCTGTAAAAATAAGTGCAAATAAATAAAATAACTGTGATTCACAGCACGCTGGGTGAAGTTCTTCAATGCGGCTGGCATTCCATCGCCTGCGGCCGCCGGCTATGCTCATGTGTTCGTGGAGAATCGCATCCAGGACGACATGCTGCTGGACCTCAACAAGGAGTACTTGAGGGAGATGGGAATCACCCTGATGGGTGACATAATTGCCATCCTCCGTCACTCGAAGAGCGTCTGCGAGCAGAATGCCCGGGACCAGGTTCTGACCCCGGAGCCAGTCGTCCAGCAGCCGCCAGTTGCCTCTAGAGCGGCAGCCACGCCGGTAGTCAAGTCGCAGGCTTCGCCGGCGGTCGCCAAATCAAAGATCTCGCCGCCCGCCAAGCCGGCAAGACGGGTGCTGCCCGAGCACGAGGGCAAGTACAAGGTGACACTCCCCTCGGGAACCACGGAGCGCAGCAAACAGATTCTGGCCAAGCGGGAGAAGCGTAAGGATGAGTAGCCTGTCCCAAGAAGCGTATCGCCCTAAACGGTGTGTTTCCATTGCAGTTTATTCCGATCGAGTGAGCAGTTCGAAGAAGTCCGACATCTTTTCGCGCCTGCACGCAAACTCTGGTGAGGACGAGGCCCAGGAGGGGATCGTCTCCAGCTCAGGCGAGAGCAACGTGCGTGTACGCGTCACCGGGGTGACAAAGCTGGCGGACACATCGAGCAACAGCTCTGTATTCGCACGTCTCGGTGGAAAGCAGCCAAACTCCTCGACTGGTCAGGCCACTCTGACCAAGGAAATTAAGTCTATATTGAAGAACACTCAGCGATCAGGAGTGAGCGGTGGAGGGGGAGTAACGAAGAACTCGCCAATTGTCAAAGCCAAGAGGGTGGCGGCATCCGCATCTGTCGTGCAACCGCAGCAGAAGGTTATGCTCGTTCACAAGGTTCCGCTTAAGCGGGGCGACGATGAGGACGACAGCATGAACGATAATGATAGCGACGAGGAGGACGACTTCTTGTCCAGCGGCGAGAGCGAGGACATCGACATGGCTGCCAGCGAGAAGATTGTGAAGTTCGCCGCCACAGCGGAGGTTCGGGAAATTGCACCCGTGCCATCAAACAAGTCCAAGCACGGCAAGAACTTTGCCAATAACATAAAGTCGAGGCTGGGAATGGGTAAGTGGTATCTACCTAAGCTCGCGTTCATAATAAACTAATCTCGGATACCCTTCTGATCCCAGTATCCAAACTACATGCCACCAAGAAGACCTATAACCTAAAGGCTTCGCCCTCAAAGAAACCGCAGGCTCGCCTTAGTCCCGTCAAGGGCAAGGCCATACGGATGAGAAGCGACGAGTTGTTGACTCGCCAGGACACCCTGCCCGTACACAAGCGCTTAGGCGGCCATAACTTAACGCCCGCTCCCACCAGGCTTCCGCCAGCACCACTACCGCATCGTCAGCAGCAGCAGCAGCAGCGGTTCGAGCACCAGCACCAGCACCAGAATAGAAAATATGCACCTCCACGGCGCCATAACAGCATGAATGCTGGCCACAACAAGCCGCGCGGGCAATCCAACAGTTCTGTCTTCGACCGCTTGGGCTTTAACAACTCAATGTAAAAGATATAAGTAATACGTTTTCTCCTATAATTTTTTTTAAGTTCAAACCCCTTGATTAATTTTGTCCGTAAATAATGTTCGAATTGACTTTTAAATATCTTTCAATCGGTGATCGCTGATGGTTTATGCAGTGATAATTAAGGGATCTGGCGTGGGTACACATTTTAACACTCGCAACCATAATAATGAGCTACTGTCGAGTGAGACCGACTATGAGATACCCGGTACCCAAAGCATTGTGGGTTAAATTAAATAGCCCATGAACATAAAATAAGAAAATGTTGACAAATGAAGACAAATTTTGGTGGGAATACCTTGACAGCACCCTAAAAAGATAAATGTCGAGTGTGACCGACTATGAGATACCCGGTACCCAAAGATTGTGGGTGAAATTAAATAGACCATGAACATGAAATAAGAAAATGTTGACAAATGAAGGCAAATGCTGCTGGGAACACCTTGACAGCACCCAAAAAAGATAAATGTTGCTAGGGACATGGTGAGCAACATCCTAAATAGACAAGTGTTGCTAGGAACATGTTGAGCAATACGCAGTGGGGCTGTCAACACGGAGGAGGAAGAAGAAACTTCATTTTATAATAATAACTTCCATGTTTATCATCTGATATTACTCAAACTTTATAGAAACCCTTCGCATAGTTCAATTTATTTATTTTAACTAAACGAATTAGCTTGGATAGCGTTTTTGTATGATTTTCGAGGACGGAAGTGAGCTTGGCCAAATTTTAAAACAAACTTTTTCAGCGTGCAACGGATTAGATTGCTGTCCCCAAATTTGGTGGCTCTAGCTCTTATAGTCTCCGAGATCTGTTGACCAACACGGACATGGCTAAATCGACTCGGCTGGTGATGCTGATCAAGAATATATATGTAAACTTTATGCGGTCGGAGGTGCCTCCTTCTACCCACACAGAGTACCCGAAGGCAGCTAAATCAATTTAGGCTGCAAAATGTGTTCCCATTAATAAATTAATGAATAATTTGATTTACGTAAGTTGTATATATATTTTAGTCTTACGAGTTATGTACAATTATTCTAGGGCTATGCAACTACGTTTCGCTTTCGTTAATATCGTACAATCTGTCCAAGTGGCACTTAAAGGTCTATTATCACTGGTTGCTAGGCAAATCACTCCGTTTCGATGCGTGTCCTCGGGTTCCGTAGGATCCGTCCATCACTGATGCAGTAGCGCCTGAAGGGCCTGACGCCATTCCACCGGCCAAGTGTTGGCATCCGGATTGATGCTGAGCAGTTGGCGCATCTGGAGCACGGCCCGCTGCTTCTGCAGCATGTAGGCGTAGGCCTGGTGACTGAAGACCGGTGTGTGGGTCGGCGTCGACGTCGCCGTGGTCGGAAGTGGTGAGTTTTGCATCAGCGGATACTGCGGAGGCTGTGCGTGTTGCTGCGGCGGGGTTGTGGGCGGTGTGGGAGGCAGGGAGTGGTAGCTTGGCTGGTGCTGCTGGATCTCCGTCTCCTGGCGACGCTTTCGCGGCGTGTTCTCGCTGAGGGCGTACGGGCGGAAGAGTGGTGTGGACGAGGGGGCAGTGCAGGCTGCCTCCTTCTCCCTGTTGCTGCTGGTCTTCTTGCTGAACTTCTTGTGGGCATAGGCCGAGGTCTTGAACTTCTTGTGGGTGTAGGAGCACTCGGTGGTCTGCGATTCGTTCTGATAATCCATATTCGAAGGTGCCATGATTGCGATTGCTTAGGTTTCGATTTCGTAGTTTGGAGATGTTTTCACGACGGCTGTTAATGGTCGACTGTGCTCCTGGCTGCTGCGCAACCTGGCCTTTATACCCAAAGGCGAAAGGCGATGACCTACCTGCGGCAGCCCTGAAAGAAATTATCATTAAGGGCGACTCTTCGCCTTGTTTATGGGAAAAACTACGTTGACAAAAGGTTGGCATTGTCTGGCGTGCAGAGAAAAAGGATTTCGGCAACACCCACACTACCTGGCATCCCGCTGTTACCTGCTCGCTCCGAAAGAAAGTCCTTTGTAATTAATTTTTCATTTGCTGCTGCAACGGGCTCGCACCTTCTTTTTCTTCGGTCCTCGGTCTTCGGTCTTAGTTCCCTGCCTGACTGCAGGTCTGCCGGGATTTCCTGGAATTTTCCCCGAGGAGCGTTTCTGGGAACAATCTGCTGCCCGGAGATCTGCCAGCGCCTGCGCTTGCCACTCTTTGAAGCCACCTAAGTTCGGATCCTTATCTTGCTTACCGCTAATCTGCCTCATTAAGTTCTGGTCCAGGGTTCTCGGATCTCGGTGCTGGGTTGTGGATTCTGGGGATGCCGATGCTTAGTCACAATGGTCATTGAATGGAAAATGATTGGGATTTTCCCGAAATATTGCGTGTGTGTGTATGTCTGAGGGACTTGAGCGCAACAGCGATTTCCACACTTCACAGATTTCAAGCACTATCTGATACAAATAAATTTATAAAGCAATAAAGAACATCCTTGATTGGGAATCAATGATATAAGAATATATATGAAGGCCATAGAAATATGTAGGTTGAATTCAGAGATATCTGGTTTGACAGTATTAAATTTTAGAAAAGGTTAGGGTTATGGATTGCAAAGAAACATCAATTAAAGCAGTTGTGCTCAAAGCCCTGATTCGCTGGTCAATACATTTCTCTGTCCGGTCTCTGCCGGCACACGCACAGTATGCATAGAATGTAGGAAAAGTACCAATGCTGTCAAATTTGCAGATTTGTGCCTAAATCTAGTTTTTTTAAAGCTTGTTTGTAATGTAAGCAATATTTCTTTTACTTACTTTTTTATATTTTTTACTTAGAAATTAAATTTTAACATGTCACTGGTTTGCCTGGCCACCACTGATTTACAGGGATATCCTTGGGATGCTTCGTATACTTGGGATACATAATATTATAAATAAAAAAGAAAGGAAGCTAATTTCGGTAATCCGAAGTTTGTATACCCTTGGAGTTTTCAATTGGATCTGGAGCCAATTCTTTTTATTTTCCATTGAACACCTTCCTACACTATTGTACAAGTTACTACACTACAGTAACAGTAAACAATATTACACTGTGTATATAGGCAAGACCAATAAATCTTAAAAAAAAAATCATTGAAAATTCGTGAATTTTGGTTCAATTAAAATAAATAACGAAATTATATTTATTTGTATTACATTTACCTACACATTTTCTATAATACATGTAAATTTTTAAAATTTTTTCATCTATGACAGCTATATGATACAGTTGTCCGATCTTAAGAAATGAAAACCGTAATTTTGAAATTCATAGAAAAACGTTGAAAAACGACGAAGTTATAACAGATAGACGGACATGGATGGATCGATACGTTTGGTGATGCTGATCAAGAATACTTTATACTTTATGCGGTCGAAAATGCTTGCTTCACTGCGTTGGAAACTTTTGGTCAAAATTACTACACCCTGCAATGGTGTTATAAAAGGGTATTGCAAAGTCCCAGCCTTAACAAATATTCTATAAAAATACAGTGTATAAAACAAAACTTCAGTTATTGCCTAACGAAACAGGGATTTCTAATACCTTCCTACCCTTTTTATATGGTTTCTAATATTCAACGCCCCTTTTCTTTGTGGGTCTTCCAGAGAATGTATCACTTGTATTGCGTATTACCTCCTTCCGTTCCAGAACAGATGGAAATTGATCAATACATAAAGAAAACAATCAAACAATATAGCAATCTTTCACTATAATACTTTAACTGAACAAGAAACAATTTCCCAGCCTGTTTGTTGACTCTACACAGTGAGAATTTCGATTATTCGAAATTAAGTTTTAGTACCACAAAAACTCACACATAAAGTACACTTTAATATAGTGCATTTTATTACAGGATTTAATTACAAATATTATTATTAAATTTATAATAGAAAGTGAATTATAATAATATAAAATAAAATATTGGTATAAAGTAATATTATCTTAAAATATAATATATACCCCATTTATAACTATACCTCCCAAAGGCATACGTTTCTTATCAATGTTATAATTTGTACAAATATGAAATTTACAAATAAATATATATATAAATAAAATAAGTCTTGTTTTATGTATGAGGATTATATCCAGCCGGCCTATGCAATATAATATATAATATAATAATTCTTTAAGGTCGTGCAGTTTGCATTCTGATTAATATTTTCCTTTACATAAAAAAAATTTAATTTAAAAATGTCTGTATTTTTTTTATAACGAATCTTGAGTGCAATCGAAATGTGCGTCTATATTTTTCAGTGTGTTCTCAAGGACTGGTCTCAAACCCACCCGATGAATAATAAAATCCGCTTAGGCGAGGAAATATCGAATTGTGAGAAGCAGCCAGCGTTCGTTCTTTGACTGCATAAATCAATGGACAAAAGGGCATTGAATGAAACGAAAAATCCGACATAATGCCGGAGACACCAGCAGAAGGAGCATTCAGTAATTGCCGAGGAGTTCCAGGATAAGGGCGACACCGGAGCAATAGTTTTTCAGCTGGCAGAGGTTGAAGTCAAAGATGCGTGTGTTTTCGGATCAATATCTCGGTCTCGAAATCCGGACCGGGACAGAGACCGGCACTGTTTGTCTGCTATTCAGGTGCCACAAAGGAGGCCGAAACGAATAATAGCGGGCCGGCAGAGAAGCTGGCCAAATTGAGCGCCAGGATTACACAGCGATCCTAGATCCGAGAGATCTCTGGCCGAGGGTCCGACAACAGGTAATTCCCTCGAAAACTGTCGGCCATGTAAACAGACGTCGAAGGGACGACAACAACTGGTTTATGACACCCTCGAGACGAATGCCAGCCGGCGGATTAGGGACATCCCCGTGTTCAGGTAACAGGTAACAGCCTGGACTGCGCGGGTGATTAGTTCGGGACATCTTTGCCGAATGAATGAACTGCGATGGGGAAATACCTGGATGGGTTTCCTGGTAAGTACCTGGTGGGAAAATCTTTGGGATTTGGGTCGCTCGTTTTGTGGGAGGCGCTCGCCCTGATTACCTGGAGTTGCATAAAACGGAAAGCCGGGAGGAGGGGCAGCACAGTAGCCACACAGACACCGAAGCACACACACGCAGCAATCAATCAATCGGCGATCACAATGGAGAACTACAGCCACAAGAAATTCACCGGAGCTCTGAAGCGCAAGCGCAGCCAGGACTCCGAGTCCGACGACGATGTGGTCTTCGTCATGGAGCAGCGTCATGGCCAGCGGACCCCCGAGCAGCCCCAGCCCAAACGTTGCTTCTTCCGTCCTTGGCTGGACGAGTCCGAGAAGTCGGAGCAGTCGGACCAACCGGAGCCGCCACGTAAGATCATGGCCACACCACCACCACCACTGGCAGACCCCAGCTACCACGCCAACATGGTGCGCAGCCACAAGCGCCGTCAGCGCAGTCCGCAGGAGCAACTGCGTCGGGATCGGAACACCCTTGCCAGCCTGCGTCACCGTCGATCCCAGCAGCAGCAGCAGCAGCTCATCGAGCAGCAGTACTTGACCAGCCGGATCCAGCACGAGGCGAACCTGGAGCAGCAGGTCCGCCTGAGCCTCTACTACGTGCGGTTCCTCCAGCAGACCATGGCCACCATGGAGCCGCTGCCACCGACGCACCACCAGCAGATGAACCGTGCCCGCCAGGCAACCACCCAGCATCCTTGAAGGGATCTCGACTTGGCGCTCTCTCAGCGCTCTAAGCATTTGTACATTTATTAATATTAGGAATAGCCGAAATGACCTTGTGATTACTTTTAAAGTATTATTTATTTGTTTAGTTGACTTAACAATAAAACCAGCAAAATGTTATTCAAATTCTTTGACAACTTTTTATTTCGGGAGGTAATTGTGGAATCGAATCTGGGGTAGATATGAGTACTGCATTCACAAATTTTTCTTTTAGATGAGTTTTGCTAAGGAAGATAAGCAAACTATATTTTTTGCAAGCTATAATATTTCAATGCTTGAAGCTTGTACAAAGTTAATGGCATCTATTTTTTTTCTGCGAGAGTTTATAATTTAAATAAACTTTTCTTAAGGAACAAAACTTAAAAAACCCATGGATTTCCTTGCACTAAAAACGCCCCAGCTCATGTATATTCCTTTGAGGAAGGTAATACTACAAAATTAAGCAAAAAACGAACAAGAAAGCTACAGTCCACACTCTAAGCACTCAACTCGACTGTGAGATTCCCAGTACGTAAAAGCTTGTCCCATCTAAATTAAAGATAAAATGCGTTTTTCAGTGGCCCGCCCAGCCCACATGGCCCTAAGCCCGCTTCAAGAACCAAGTTCGAAACTTGACTACACATCTGATGCGAGTGCGACCGAGATAAAATTCTTTCTTCTTCACTTTCTTGACTAATTATTATTATTCGATATTACTTAAATTTCCAGAGTAAGTCTGCACAAATATGTTTATTATGTTTTTATGTTTTCATGATTTGTGGTGGCGTTGAAGATCTTATACTGCTCTGTCTGTTGGCACTAAGTTGTAATATTGTAATAAATACAAATACAAATACCCTTTTATCTTATGGTACCGAACATTTAAAATGTATCCAACGAAATGTTGTAATTTGTACCGGACATTAAAAATGTACCCATTCTTTTTGTGTAATTTCTGAAGTTAATAGAATACGACCTGTTGATTAATGTCTATAGACATTATTTTATTTTGACTAACACTATAAAAACGAGAAAGAAAGCTAACTTCGGTAAACCGAAGTTGGTATACCCTTGCAGTCTGCAATTGGATCATTAAAAATCGAACCATTTTAGTAATGTTGAAAAAATATAGAATTTTGTACATTTTACATTTTACATGTAGAATTTTACATTTTCATATAAATCAACCGATCGCTTCTATGGCAGCTATATGATATAGTGGTCCGATCTTAATGAAATTAAAATCGTAATTCAAGAAGCATTAAAATCTGCTATTTCTCAAAATTTATAAATATACGTTAAAAAACAGAGAAGTTAAAATTTTTTTTACATTAATTTCGCCATCATTCCTATGGCAGCTATAGGATATAGTAATCCGATTTCGGTCATTCCGACATATAT
>VNKF01004767.1:0-28161 GCA_008044355.1 Drosophila lacteicornis
AAAAAAAAAAAAAGCTGCGAATTGCACTACACGTTTCACCTGAAAGTAGAAAGGAAGTGAAAGAATGAAAGTGACAAATTCCTAGTGATGGCCGCGTGTCGAACTTTTTTAGCACGAAGCACAAAATGGCTGCGGCACGAGCACGATATCGCCACCGCCATCGCCATAAACTTGGTGTTTTCTAACACGTACATTACGGTGTGTAATTGAATGTTACGGTTTCAAAATGCTATTCCATACAGCGGTTGTAGGAACGATTGCACAACTAATCGGATATCGACATAAGATCGTTTTTACCACATACTGCGTTTATTCGAAGCCAAAAATAAATTCAAAAATAAATTAATAAGTAGAGGTCTCGTGACATAGTGTTTAAATTAGGTGGCAACGCCGAGCAAAGGGTACAATAACTAAACAAATTTCAGCCAAAACACTAGAGTTAACTGAAAATGAAAGTGGAGTCCCAAAAATCCTTTTGGAGTGTTGTAGGCTGATGATGCCCTTGTAAAAGGGGAATGCAATTTGTGGTTTTGCCACCATTTTTATTTACTTATAAACAGCTGACTGCAAATAGTCTGGCATCTCTGTTATAATAAATGCATGAACTCGTATGTCTAGCTAAGGTAATTTTACCTTCATTTATTCAAGAATTCATGTAATTCATACCATTAGTATAATAATACTAATACTAATTTTTTAAGGTTCGAATTTTTTAGTTTAATCAAATTCGAACGACTATATAATATAGCTTAAATTGCAAACTGCAAGGGTATACAATTCTTGTTTTTCCGAAGTTAACTTCCTTTCTGGTTATTGCTTATTTTTAAACCTACAAACTCATTTTGGCTCGAACAGTTGGAACCCCCTGAAGCTGGTATTCTCTGATTTCAGCAAAAAGCCCTTTGGTATTTTTATTTTTTTTCCCCCAATTCAAACAGACTTCGACGGCTCCACTTACTCTTTGCCTTCGTTCCCTTTCATTTTCAGGCTCCCTCCGCCCCCTTAGTGGGAGTGAAGGGAAGGAGGGAGGGGCTTAAAAGCAAAGTTATGTCAGGACCGGCGGCTCAAATGCATTGCATCAATTAGGTGCCCACATGTAGACAGTAAAAAGTCAACGACTAACGCCAAATGGTCAACGAGTGGCGTGGCAGGGGCTGGTTAAGGCTTAGGCCTAAGCCTCGACAGGATTACAGGCACACGCCAACACACACGCACACACCCACACCCACACACACACACACGCACGATGAGGACACTCGATGCAATTGAATTGAAATCCAAATCTGAGCCAAAGTTAAAAGCGGCCAAGCAATTTATGTGCCAGGAACCAGAATATGTACAAACGTTGATGGTCGAAAAAATAGAAAAGGCCTGTTAAACATATATTTATTTATATATATAGATATATAAGTATAAATAAGTTAATATATTTTAAACCTGTAATTATATTAGACCTTTTAGTTTAGTATTATAGGTCAGATTAAACTTTATCGAAGTTATAATTCTTTATTGAATTAATGTTACCGACTAAACTGGTAGCGGTAGGAATGCAAACCAAATAAATTCAAATTAAAGCATGTTATCGAAAGTAAAAAAGTTTGTTGATTAATAAGACTAGTACTCAGATCGACGAAAAGTTATTCCATGTGAGAACTGCTTAGAATCACTTCGATCTGAGTACTAGGCTAGAGTAAAAAAAAGCTTCGCACTTATTTTATTAAATCTCACGTGGAGACATCGCATAAAGATGCGGTCACTTTGATTCTAAATATCGATATACTAATTATCGAAGCCTTAAAAAAAAACACGTGCCAATGTGGAAGCTTGTGAATTTTTAGGTAAGTTTATTTTTGATTAAATATTCATAAACTATCAGGCAATGCTCATCGTACACGCAATATGTCTATGCCCGATATATATTTCAAATAAAATACAATTCAAATACAATATTTATTTAAAATAACATTCAATAATAGAGCAATATTGATCCAACCTTGACCGACTAATAACGTGCTCCCAACTGTATATATTGTATGGACATCTGCGTAAATGCCGTCTTTCTTTTTTTTGATTTTTTTTTTTGTGGTGGCAATCAGCAAATGGCAGCTCAAGCAAAGCATTGAAAACGATAATTTAGTGCCGGCCCGGAACAAAGGCGAAGGTGAGCAGCGGGGAAAATAGGAGGAGGGTGGAAAATGGAGGCAAACACCATCACGTGCCGGCCTAGAGTCCATTTCCATTTTCATTTACCCGTCTTTGCCCTGCTTTGCCGCCATCGATATCGATAAATAAATGAACACTGCGGCGACTGCGGTTGGCAAAGGAAAACCAAAACCAAAACCAACAAAAAAATGAAGAAAAATTCAAACGAAAGCCGAAAAAGGCCAAACAAATCCCCGTCTCAAATCGGACCCGAAGCGATATAAAAATTACCCGGAATGGAGTGCGAACTGCTGAAGATGCAAATCGTGGCGAATTATTTGTTTGCTCCCCGATCCAGGCCTAAGCCAATCACATGGCGATTTGCATGCCGGCCCAGGGCCAATCAGGCATGTTAATTAACCACTTCGATTCATTTGTTCTGTAAACTTCAATTGATTTGCCGCCAGGATACATCAATTTCTGGGAAAAAGCCCTGAGCCATTTACATATGTAAGGATTTGAGGCTTGTAAAAGGAATTGGATGCGAGGATTGACCTTAATGTGAGCATGTAGTAATTGTGGTCATAAAAACAGAACTTTCAATAACAAAAGAATGGTTTCAAAACATAAACAGATGTTGTTTACCAGAGATGATCGCCAAACAGCAATCGATAGATCTACCCATCGGTATGACGTTAATTCATCGATATCTGCGTGAGTTAATGTATCGAGGAATAAGCTTCATGTCATGTAGGAAATAAATATTTAATAATTCTTCAAGAAGTCTACATTTCTACATTGGTTTGTAATTTATTCGAAGTTTATTGGAAAGCAAAGAGTCCACTTTGGCCAGCTGTGACTCCTCGAAACCTTACGAAAAAATTAATTGCGATTCTCAGAAATTGTACTCAACTTCATCTTACTCCGACTCTTGTGCTTAATCATTACAGATTCGCCTTCATAACAATTGCGGAGAGTGACTCAAGGTCCCAACACGCCCCAAAAACTACTGCCAAGGTGAATGGAATCGATGTTCCCCAAAGGCAAGGGTATTCCAGCTGGCCGAGGAGCGGACATATTTTTTTTATGGCACTACAAGGTGGTAACATAAACCCGGAAACGTTATCTGGGATGGGGACGTAAACCGAAAATGTAAATGAAATTGTCGTCTATTCCAGCACCCTATTTTGCGCCTTTAAGAGCCATGTTGTCGTCAGTTGTCGGAGCCGTTGTTGCTGGCGTTAACAAAGAAAATGTCACGGAAATAACTGGGGATTAGATTGATGAGTTTTCCAGCTAAGCCAACTGACTTGGCCTGCTGCTTGCCACTGTCACTGCCAAAAAATCCAAGCCCATCCCGATGCCCAGGCCTGTCATAAACTAGACGGCGAGGATACTTCACATGGCTGCCGGGCTGGGCAGGCAGGACTCCTTGGATTTTGACGATGTGCCAGCATAAGTTTATTGCTGCGAGCCGCCATGTTCCATGTGTGTTATCTGCGCCTGGCTCTGACAACTGTAATTAATTTAATTAGAGCTGTCCCCCAAACCCTTTCCGCATCCTCTTCCCTTTTTTTGGGGGGCCAGCAATCTTCGAGGGAAATTCATTTGCCAAGAGGAAATGTTGACAGGACGCAACAAGAAGCGAAACTATGACAAGGTCGTCAAGGTCCCTAGCAAGATCCTGCCAGAGGATGCCCATTTGTGAGTATATTACATTTTTTGAATGTATTTATACTTTGAATTTAAGTGATTTGAATGGGGAATCTATATAGAAAGAAGTACTCGAAGAACGAACCTCAAAACCTCTGATTATTTACCCCTCGTAATACCCTGTAATTTCGGAATCCATACCTTTTGCATAAGTGCGTGTGCGTGGTGGAGCAGCCGGGGGAGCTGTGAAAAAAGGAGCAGAAAAAATAATGTCCAACATTATCGTTGACATTTATTAGCCCCAACTAAGTGAAATTGTTTGCTTTTGCCCCCGCTTTTTGTGTGTGCGGTGTGCGGTGTGCGGGTGTATGCATATACATATGTATGCCATATATGGGGCAACACCCTTCCGGTTGGCATATGAAATATTCATATGTAGGTGTGCCGGGCTTTGTCACGTTTTCGGCAAGTTGTTTTTGTAGCCGCCAAGGGCCGCCCCGCCGCGTTTCAGCCTTTTATTTGTCGCCAAAGTTTGCGTGTTTATGTTATTAAATAATTTCAATAATATTCACACATACACACCTCGGCACGGAACTGCTTTGAGTCGATTGTTGCGCCTCGTGTAAAGTTCAGCCATCAATTATAATTGATTGATTTGCGGTGGCAGAATCGGGTGCGGGGGACCTGCATTTAATTTCCTCAACTTTTAGGGGCTTCAGGTGCGACATTTTCCAAGGAATTGCCAATATATTTCTTTGACTAAAAACTGCAAAGTCGTCGTTCCGAGAACAATAAGAAATATGCTTTGAATTGTTTTCGGGAAACGTCGAACAAGGTTTTTTCTTCGAGTTTTTGGTTTTATTCCTTTGTATGTCTGCCTTTTATGGATTTTTCTATTAAATTCCAATTTGTCGTTGTATGGGGTGAACATTTCAATTTCTGTAGAGAACATTGAGCTTATAGAAACTGGGCTGACATCTTTGATATATCTTTGGCCGTCAGCTGAGTTAATTTTCCTCTAGGGAGGGATGTACCAGGATAGGCATTGCTTATCGGATGAAACCCGAATCCACTGATCCCGCCCATATATGTATCTCATCTGTATCTGTATATATTCGTTTGTAATATATTTATCTGAACATTACAGTTTGACGCCCTCAAGTAGCCTGAGCAGTGTGTCTTAAACACCTTCAGGCTTTGAGGAATCTATAGCTGCTCTTGGAGACTACAATTCTTATTGGTGTTATTATTATTACAATTTTCTGGCATATTTACAAGTCAGATATCCTAAATTTTAACCCATAATTAACACATTTCATGCAAAAAGGTTAGTTACTAAACAAGATTTTAGAATTTTCCCTTGGGCTCACATATAGGGAAAACACCATTAATCCCAGCTCCACTGGACCTAAAGTTTTCCAGCTGGCCACAAAGTTGTTGGTGGCTCCCAAATGGCCAAAATATCATGGTTTCTCAGTCCCTTCACCTCTCAGGGCTGCAACTTTATTCAAATCGCACTCTGACTGCAGCGCAACTTTGCTTTTTATGAATGGATTCATAAACGAATCGCTCAATGGGCTTCCAACTTGCCGGCATCTAATATTTCTTTTTGTTTTGTAATTTTTGCTTTGGAAAATGGCCAGCATTTTTCAGCGTTAGCCGAACTTTCTGTTGTTCTGGCCAAAGTTTTAATGATATAATTTGCCATTTCATAAAGACGACCCCCAGGCCGGCGCCCCTTTCCCGCTTTCCCTGGGAAAGCTTTGTAACAGTTTTTGAAAATAGCTGCAAGGATTTGTTGTGGCCCATGTGCGTGTTTATTTTTGGGGTTTCCTCCGAGGGAAATCAGAATCTCTCCCAGCTTCTGTGTGGCTTTCCAGGCTCGTTTATTTTGGGTCACCTTTGACATAACCTCCTAGTGAGGAGCAAAGGTCGAAGGTTGCAGGAATTGGCGTCTTAAATACAGATTATTAAACTGTATATATTTGTAGAGCTAGTATACCTGGAAGGAATGATATTATGAATTATTTTATAAGTAAAACATAGAGTATCTATAGGTCCTTATTCCTTAGTAAAGTTTATTTTTCATATTTTCTTTTTTTTTTCGACGGGGGAATTGTGCAAATGTGTGCGGCGACATTTGGCCATGTCCAGGCATTCGTTTTTGGCCGAGTTAAAGTCCCCAATCACAGTTTAGTGCATTAGGTCTCAAGGGACCTAAAGTAGAGAGAAGAAAGTAAGGCCTATACCAGTGCCTTAATAGTATTTACTATTTGTTAAAAATATTAACTTAATCTCTGAATAAAGACATTAAAGTCTTGCTACGAAATTCTTTGCTAAATTGTTAATTTTTATAAAAAAAAATAATATTCATATTGGTACTTTATTTTTAAGCTTAAAAATAAGTTTAAGTGTGGGAAAACATTACTCAAAACCTTGTCTTTAAAACAGATCAGATTTATAAAATTTCTCTGCCCAGCCTCTGACCTCACACGCACAATATGCATACGATGTATAGCTAGCTATAGCTATTTTTTATGCAATATTACAAATAAAGTGAGCTATTTCTTTTCTCATATCTAGCCACTAATAAGTATGTCAACATAAATACTAATTTATTGCTTCAATATATGAAGTTCTGGGTATACAATATTTAATCTAACATGGCGGAGCTGACAAGTTGCTAGGAACACCCCCGTAAGCCCATGTTCGGCGAGAAACTAAAACTACTGACATTTGTCCACCAGCGAGTTTTATGTTCTGGCTCTATATATAAATATGTGAGTAGGAGGACCCCAACATGTGGGTAGTTCGTGTGCAAAATGGCTAAAACAAAAGGGCTAAAAATAAAAATGTGGGAATGAAAAATGTACTTGGCGAAATACGCGAAATTACGCAAATAAAATTTACATAAGCAAATTGCATAGAATCAACAGGACCCCAACGCACCCAGACAGGACCTCGAGGATGTGTGGGATGGGCCCCAGCCTGTGTGCACAATATAATTATGTTGATTCATTTATGTTTAATTAACTGCGCGCCGCGTATTTATAGATACAAATGAAACATTCATTCGAAAGCTGGCGCCCATTCGAGTCAGCAAATTGGATTTGAATTTGAATTTGAATTTAAATTCGTGTGTTTCCAATCGAAGTAGAGCGGAGAGCCCTTGATTGATGTTCCGTGCTGGCCCAGATGCCGCCCACTTAATGGTCATGGGCGAGGGTAATGGAAAGACAAAGAAAAAAGTGTCCGGACCCCGGATGAGTAATGTTTGAGGGAAAATAAATATAGAAAAGTTGCAGATCCATTTCATAGATAACTTTTAATAAAATTGTTTTTTTTTGGTTTAAAATTTAATATGAAAATCTTTTATAGTATTATGCGAGAATTAAGCGGAATTCCTCAATTCCAGTCTTAAAATCCCCTAAGTTATAGAAGAACGCCGAAAGTTCATGCTTTTCAAGCGAATATCGATGCCATCTATACGTTCGGCTATTTCCAACAATTCTCTCATCTTTGATAAAAACTTGTACCAACACCTGAAATTGGAGTTCACTTCAGATATTGAAGGCTTTCGTCTCTACATCCGACATATCTGCTAATTACGCAAATTCCCCTATTAATAGTGGCCTCGTCTCGATAATTGCATCCCTGTCAGCTGCAAAATTGAAATAGCAAAGTGGCAAAATTATTATGCTTAATAACAAGCGTGGGAGAGTTCATGACGGACCTCGGGCAGCGTATGACGACAATGGTGGGCATTGGCGTTGGGTGGTGTTTCCGTTTCCTTTTCGCGGATGAATATCTCGAATGTAGCTGTGATTGCAGCTTCTGTGATGGGAGGAAGACTGAGCATGCTTTCCGATAGTAAATGGCGATGGTAACAGGTAAAACGAATAAGAAAATACTCTCTAATATTGAGTGTGCAATATTTAGTTGTACAGGACACAAAAGTGAAATAAGCGAAATATATGCTTGTAAATTCATTTATTTGTTCAAGAATATTGCAACCAAAGCTATAAAACAGGAAATAATTAA
The DNA here is from genome assembly GCA_008044355.1 of Drosophila lacteicornis. Classification (NCBI taxonomy): domain Eukaryota; kingdom Metazoa; phylum Arthropoda; class Insecta; order Diptera; family Drosophilidae; genus Drosophila; species Drosophila lacteicornis. The sequence goes on from VNKF01004767.1 coordinate 7,837, forward strand.
CCATAAACCCTCTTGAGCAATGGCCAATTTCAATGTGCAGGTCACGGATCACAATCAATAGTTCGAGAGATAGAGCTAATTACTTATTGTACAGGTGTTATGTATTATGTTCTCAAGTTCCTTTTCCATCACTAATCTCAACCAGACTTTGTTTCAAGAGTCACAGCGAGTTTAATGGACAATTGCCATGAAATTCGAGCGGATTGATCGCACGGAGAAGGGAGTCGACCGTCGAGTGTCGAATGTTAAATGCCGAATCGGAACCGGAACTGTCACGCATTATTATCGCTGTGCTGTGCTTGTGTGTCCTTAATCGAGCTCGGGAGTATTGTGTATAGAAGGATACATACCATACCATACAAATGTTTGGTTTATTTTATATAGAAGGTGAGGCCCATATACATTTTTGGTTAAAGGTCATTCAAGGTTGTTTAAAACTATCGGTGTCGGTCGTTAAAACTATCGGCAACTAAACTTAAGGTCTTCTTAAGCCAAAGAAGAAGTGATAGCCAAAAGCCGTGTATTTGCCGATTCGTCGCTAAAATTGTAAACACTTAAAACCAAAATATTGAAAAATATCAGAAACAAATTTTTTTTCGATTTTTCGAAATGTGATAAGGGGGGATGGCAGTATTTTAAAAAAAAATCACGAAAAATTTATTTGCTTAAATTTCTAATCTTAATAAGCAGATTTATTTATCTAATAAAAACTGACATAGATAGCTTTCCGAATTGAAATTAAGGCTGTTTTAGCTTAGTTATGAAGGTTTTTATCCTAGATATTTCCAAAAATATCAGAAAAAAATGTTTGGCACGTGGGATTTGCCCATATTTAATTAATCCTTGTTTCTTGGAGGAAATAAACGCCACGGCAATTAAAATTATAATGAAAACAAACGAAATACAAGAGATGTACCGGTGGTTAGGCTTTACCCATTAGCAAGCACTTACTGATTAATAGTCTTGGTTCCCTGCTCCGTATTTTCGAGAATAGACCATCGGTGGTTCCACTTCTTCATCTAAATTCTTGAAATCGATTATTAACAAGAATAAACTGAATAAAACTGTATATGTTTAATAACTGTTCGTCGAGGGCTGAACTGATGATTTTTGACAGCTGATCCGGGTTTGTTTACACTTGAATTGGGACGGTGTCCAACATGGCGCGGCCAGAAGCGGTAATGTCAGGCTTTCTTTTGCGATTCTTGGACACCGGGTTCTTTTCAAAGTTATTATCTTATTATTATCTATGATTGGAGCTTTGAAATCTGGTAAGTATTGTATTGTAAGTATGAAAAAATACAATTTTTTTACACTTGAAAATTACACTTTTGAAAAGTACCCTTTTTTTTTTAATTTTAAACCTACCGATAGTTTTTGCCAATAGTTGCCGAAAGTTTTAACAATAGTTTTACCAACTGGCACCGATAGTTTTAAACAACCTTGAATGACTTTCAACCAAAAATTTGTATGGGCATATGAACCAAATATTTGTATGGGTGTATCCTTCTATACACCCTACTCTCGGGGCCGGCCGGTCCTGTCATTTTGCCAGCTGCACCTCTAATTACGCCACATTATCCTTGGAGCCAGGACAGCCAAACGACGTCCATTCTTGCCCAGCATAAATATACACCTTTATCCCGGGCATGTGTGTGTCCTGCCATGTAATTTATGCGCATATGTTAAATGTTAGAGCCACACTCATAACTCACACAAAAATATGTAATCAAAAACATTAGAGTCTCATAATGGGCCCAGGCGAAGTCGATGGCGATGGCGATGGCGGAATGTTTATGGGAAAAATAATGCCACAGATATATGAAAGCCCAAAATAATAATAAAAGAAAATTAAATAAAAAATGAGGATTAAACAATATCTGGCCAAGTCTCGGTAATTATTTTTAGAGTATTTAGGAACAGATCACCGGGAAACTAGGCGAGGAGCAACAGGAGCTGGAAAAGAACCAAATCTTCTGCCTGATCGCACTATCAGAGCAATATATATAGTTCCTTTATTTTATTTTAAACTAGTGCGAGTCCACTGAGAGCAGTCTTACTATCCGGGAGCTGGAGCTGGATCTCCTACCGACCACAATGACCGCTTTCGAGGCGAGCCTTGGCATCGTCACTATGTGGAGGACCGTCCGTAGTGATGTAATTCAAGGATTGCCAAGGCAAGAGTCAATTGAAACAAACCACGGAAATCATAAAGTTAAGGTTATTCTTTTTACTTTTTATGAAAATTCAATTAAATACGCTACATTAAGTTTTAATGCCGCTTTCAGGGCTCTTTTGGATTTATTACAGTAGTCAAGCCAAGGTGGCTTTAAATGGAATGAAAATGGCAAAGTCTGCTGTTCAATTAAAATGCATATTTAATTTTGTCTGGGTAAGCGAAAATTACTTCAAATAAATTATTATACAGAAGAATTTAAATTTGTAATTTGTAATAAAATTAAAAATATTCTCCCTGGACTTGTGATGAAATTCGAACTTTTGAATGCAGGGAAAAGCCTCTCTATATATTTTTTTTGTATAATTTTAAAGATGAAGCCCTTTCCCCAGGGGGGTCTCGACTCCAAGGTCAGTTTGCTTTAGCATCGGGCAGATTATGGGTGCAATGACCTTGCCATTGGGGGGCACTCGAAGTGCACTCTCGCTCCATTGCACATGTCAAATGGCTCGCTGCAGGACGCTGACGATGATGTTGATGATGTCAGAGCCATTGCCCCGGCACATAAACTAATTTGCAATAAATATCAAATTTAGAAACCAGAGGTCGAGCAACATTGTAGGGGCACTGCCTGCCGCGCCCTCTCGGATTTTATGGCATTTGCCTTTCGGGCAATAAAACCAGAATAAGCAGCGAGTGGCTCCCAATTTCGCCTTTTGCCCCCTTTCCCCAATCCCCTCGCACACGCACATGCGAGCTTTAATAATCATAAAAAGCAGAGCGGCGAAAAAAAACACACACGTGAAGAACAAAGAAAAGTAAATTAGAGACAGGGGAAAAAAATAAGAAGAAAGAAGGACCAAGGACGAAGAAAGTGGGTGGCCGGAGATGGCAGCATTCCAGGAGCAGACAATAGACAAAGTTGAAATGCAATTGAAAAGTTGGCAAGAAGCTAAAGGAAAAGGAAAAGCCTGGACGGGGACTCGTGACCCGAGGCAGCCACAAGAAATGTTATAAATGTTGACTCAGTGTCCTGCGTGTCTGCCAGTGCGAGTGTGTTGTGTGCACGGTAAGAAAAATTATGGGAGTTTAAATTGATATTCACAAATGAATATACAATCATTACATTTAAAAATTAATATTTAATTAAAATAAATAAAAACGCTAGCTAATGTAAACAAGCTAGCTGAAAAGCTTTACCTTGTAAAATAATATTTCCCATATTTTCCAATTATATTTTACACATTTTAAAATGATTTTAAGATCTTCGTATAGCTTTCTAGGACAGGTAAAATAATTATCTAATTATCTCCAACTTTATCTGGTTTCTTTTTTAAAGCAAAAAAGGCTTTTTCTCGTCGTGTGTGCCAAAGTCTCGCTGCATTCATATGTTAAACTTTATTGGGGGCAGCGCCCGGGGGCGGAGTGGCTGTAAAGAGGGTACAGAGGGGGCGGAGCTGCAGCTGTTAAGCTAACAAATTAGCAGCCCGGTTAAGGGATAAGGGATAAGGGATAGGGGATGGGGGCAGATGGGTGTGTGGAAAGTTTCCTGCAACCGGACAAGTTTAACAAAAGTCTTAACATATTTTCGTAATCCAAAAGTTTACTACAAATGCGACTTAATTGTTGGTGAGCGTTACCATCTTCCGCCAAAGCATTTTCCCATTCCCATTCCCGTTCCCACCCATTTTCCGATTTTCCGGACCCCGTTTCCTTGGCTTTTTTTCCACCGCCCTCTGATTCCCCCGGCTGCTGCTGCTCTTGAGCTCTTTGGCATAAACAAAGGCCCGCAGCAGGGAGAGCACCCGAAGGGGAATTTCCTCTTGATGATGCCTTGCGCGCTTTTTATTAAGTGATTAAAACAGAAAGCAAAATAAAGAAGTAAGCAGAAAGCCCGGCGAAGAAAGTTGTAACTAAGCTGGAAAAGAGAAGGAACTTCCCCACCGAGGAGAGTTGCAGGGAGAAGTTTGTCAACTTGGCGGCAGATTCTCTCGAGAGACATTCCGAGCCGAATTCTCCGGGCAATAAGTGGGAAAATTGGTACTTGGGTACAATATTTTATTTGTTACACTTATTGATTAGCAAGGAATGGGATTAATAAAAGGCTTTAAATCACCAGGAGAACTCGCAAGAGGGGTTTCGTTGAATTAGGGAATCAAAAGAGCATCTCAGTTTGGCATTATCTCAATTGCGCTTTCGCTTTGAGAGCGAGAGAGGCCTCCTTTTCTCTTTCTCTTTCATACACTGCCTGCAATGCACAAGCAGTAGCGATCAAGAGAGATTTTCCTATTGCGCTCTCGATTTAAGTGAGAGAGGAGCCTCTTTCTCGCTCCCTCTTTAATGCTTTGCTAGCAATGTACGAGCCATAACGAACCAGAGTAAAAAGGAGAAGTCGCAAGAGGGGCTCCGATTAAATAGGGAATCGAAAAAACCGCAATGTTCGGCTTTTCCCAATTGCAATCTCGTATTAAGTACGAGGGAAGTCCCTTGCTCTCTCCCTCTTTCACGCCTTGCCTGCAAGGTACAAGCAGTAGCGATCAAAATTCTTCTTTCTTCTTTATTTGAACTCTAAGAGAGCTTTGCATTTGTTCTCTCCTAAAAAAGAGAATGATTATAATGATTTGTGTAATTAAAGATGGTAAAATCCCAGGAATCAAAGTGCGGCATGCAGGAGACTGACTTCCAAAATAGCTCGAGTTCCTCGGGCGCACCCAGAGATTCCTGGACACCACGGACAATGTGTTTGTGGCTTGCAGCAAATCCTTTTCAGACCCTTCCCGCCCATCCACTGGAGCGGTGTTCGATTACAGTTTTGGTTTTTCGGTTTTCGGTTACGGCCTTTCAATTTGGGGCTCGACCGGGGTCCGACTTGGTCTTAAGTTGACTCGAGATGTAAGTGGTTTGCTCAACTTCAACGCCACACCTCGCAGCCTCCTCTCGGAATCAATAAGTGTGTGTGTGACATTTGTGTCACATTTATGTCGAAATTCTGTGGCATTAATGTGTCCTGGTTTACGGCTTGGTCATAGTTCGAGTTCGTGTTTGTGCCCCTGCTCCGGCTGCCTGCCGTCCATAATGTCTGTATTTATTACAGCAGCTCAACCGAGAACACCGAGCTTTGCTGATGGCCAAAAAAAAAAGGGGGAACTTGGCACTGATAAAAAAATGTGAGAATAATATTAATAAGGAATAGCCTTGTTTAAATATTAAAAGGATTTAACGATTAAAAAGGGGATTAGGTGAGAGTGAAAATTAAGATAAATCAAGTGGAGAAATTTATGTATTGTACATAAATTAGATTAATTTTATATTTACGAGTATTTCCTCTTAAATATTTATTATAAATAACTACCCACTTCAGTAACATTTTATTATAATTATATTTATTAGAATTTAATATTTATTTCCACTTTAAATATTTATTAAAAACTTCAGTCACATTTTATAGCCAAATAACCTATTAATTTACGCCCTGTGACAATAATATCTCATCTTCAAGTCAAGGCTAGAAGCAATGCTTTGAGTATGGCCAGTAAATGCCATTAACTTTTTCCGTGTGTTTCTCCAACAAAATAGAGACACTTTCATCTGTCTCCGGCTCTGATTTTATGCCCACACCCACACCCACACCCACTCGAGCACCCACACTCTCGAAATGAAGACATAAAAACTTATGAAATCTTTTCCTGGCAACTGTCACCGAATGCCATTATCCCGTTTGTTATTTGTGGGGGTTTGTTAATAAATAGTTGGACATGATGGGCGGCCGGAATTCGGCTTTCATCGATTGATTATCGTCCCCCCCCGAGACGAGAACTTTATGAAAACTTGGGAAAATGGTTTTATTGCACTGACTTGCCCCAAGATGTGCAGCCTGCAGCACCTGGGTCCCTAGGATTGGCCCCGGCAATCCACTTTAAGCGCCGTCAATGTTTGTGCCAACAGTTTGGATAATCCCGTAAATATTTATGCGCAGTTCGGCCCGAAATCGGTGGCAGAGGGAGCCGGGGAGCAGATGCGGACGGCAGCTGATGACAACAAAGGCATAAATGCTTCTCGGCTGTTAACTCGGCTCGAAAACTTGTCTAGGCGCCTCGACAATCGATAACTGTCCTCGAAGAGGAGCAGGAGGACTAGCAGGAGGACGAGCAAGAGGACCAGGACCAGGACCAGGACCAGGGGCTGGGCGTAATTCCTGACTGAATTTAATGCCGATGTCGTGCTAACTTCCTTGTAATCTGATGAGAATTAGAGGCTCTTGCTAAACCAACTTGACTCTGGCAGTTACTTGCGAGTTATTGGGTATCTTAAGTGCTTCGAAAGACTTTACTGAGCAAATGGTGTGAATTGATATTTGAGTAGATGCTGGATGAGATTTAAAAATAGTTCCGGGGACTAGTAATTGTAAAAAAAAAAACTTGAGCTTAATCATTTAAGGTTTATGTATTTTTTTCTTGTAAAAGATGAGTTTATTTAATTTTTTAGACACTTACGTATTTCAGCTTCCTATTTACAGCATTTATAACTTCAATTTTAAGAACATTCTAGATACTTGTGTATTATCCTTATCAAAAACTATTTGTTTACTCATATCATCTTTATTCATCTCTTATTTCATAGTACTAATTACATAACCTTTCTCGAGGACTCTTTTTCGAGTTCCAAGAACATCCAGAAGTACATTCTGAGCGTGTCCATTTCGTTTAGTACATATTTTCAACATTTCCAAAACCCATTTGCTAACAGGCGAAACCACAGTGGCCGACACTCTGACGCTGTCACGAATCCGGCCAACTCCTTTTGGCCAAAATCGAGGGGGAATGGGAACTGGGAACTGGGAAAAAATAACGGAAAAACAGAGTTGACCAGGCCAACGGGCATTGGTCAAATGTGGCCAGTGCCGTGTACGTACGTGTGCGGCTGGCTGGCCAGTTGGTATTTGCGGGCTGCTGGCGAACTCCGAAACTCCCGGACTCTCGAAACAAATTGAAAAGTTGCGTTTGTCCATGAAATTGCATTTAGTCCGCCCGTCGTCGCCCTTTAATGGAACATGAAAGCGATACACATGCCGGGCAATTAGACCACGTCCCGCACTGCGACCTTTGCCAGGTGGCACTTATGCCTGTCAATAACTTCATTTCCGGCACAACGTGATTTAATTAACGATTACTCACTCTGCCCTCCTTCCCTCCGTTTTTCGGAGGGGAATTTTTTATGTAACAATTAAGTGAGTTTCCTTGTCGGCCATGTGCGTCCTTTGACCAGCCTGGGCCGCAGGATGTGCGTGCTCGCCGCCTAACCGCATTATAATTGCAGGACGTGGCTGGTCAAGCCACTTCGATCTTTGGGTCGCCCCTAGGTCGATTCCCTATTAATTTCCCGCTCCGATCGTTTCCATTACCCGCTCGGCTGCACTTTGCATGCACCGTCCATTGGCCAACTTTTCCACTTAGCCCGGCCACTCCATTCAGGCCAGAAATTCACAAAATGCGAAAAGCATTCACACTGCGGCCTGGCTGAAATTCAAAGGGGGTTTCGGGACAATAGTTTGGAGCTTGTTATGTCCACTATTCGTCACCGGTTCGCGGAGTTGCCAAACATTAGCTGTTTTATTAATTTAAATTGCTGGGAAAGTGTGGAATAAATGGAATAAATGGAGTAATTGAGCTCTGCGAGCGGACTTAATTCGATAGTAATTGGTTTAAATTAGAGTAAAGTGCAGGGACATTAGCCTAAAGTGGCCTAGAACATGGTTAGTGGGTTAATTGGTATATTAGTTGAGCTTACCATTCATTGCTTTATAAGACTAGCAAAAAATGTAATATAAAGGATTATAATTAAATTTTTTTGTGACATTTCGAACTCCAAAAAAATCGCTTACCTACCTTTGTCGCAATATAATTCCCCTTTGAGCCAATAATAATCCATTTAAATTTGTATATTTCATCTGGTTTTTATTTTCATTATACCTTTGTTTGTATTCTTGTTTTATACATATATTTTAACTTCACAAAAAAAATATGTTTTCTTTAATTAAGTGTCATGTTCGTGTGTGTGTCTGTGTGTTTTTGGTTCATTTAAACGACATTTGTTTAGTTTTGAAACATTGGTATTTGTTTTTATTGCATGGAAAGTGGTTGCTCTTGCTCACTTGGTTTTATGGTTTTATCATTTAAAATTTACACCAAAAAAGATCAGCTATGTTTACAACTAGTACATTAGTATATTTCCGTATATACTCGTAATTCTTTATCAATTTGTAATTGTGTGTTTATAACGCGGCTCGCTAGCCTGGATCGGGGGAGTCCTCTGATAACACTGGAAATTCTCCTCCTAGTGGCTCGCTGATAACAATTCGGCTTTGATATACGTCTCTGAGCGGAGTCTGGAGCTTCCGGTGGCCCGAACCGAACCCGAACCCGAACCCATCATAAATGTGGTTTGTGTCGCCCTTAAGCCTACGCTATGACATGTATCTTCTGCGACATATAGTAGAACCGTATATGCTTCGCTCGCAAATAAACAAACGAATGCGGGCTAATGCAGCGTTTTTTTTACAGTTTACAGTTTACAGTTTGCAGTTTGCAGTAACAACTGAAGATTCAAGTATTTCTCTAAAACGAGATTTTTGCTTTTCCATTTTCCCATTTAGTGTCCTTCCCTAGCCTCTGCTCGCTTCTTCGGTTTCCCTACTTTCATTGGTAAAATTTGATTTTAACAGCTTATAAATTAGGAAAAAACACTCAGACGCCCTCCGGGGCGTGGTCCTATACAATTATGCTTGCATATATTCGTCTTCTGTTTACAATTATTTGCGTTCCTCTAATCCTTTCGCTTTTGGTTTTTGTTTTTGTTTTTGTTTTTGTTTTTGTTTAAGGCTTAGGCCTGGAAAATACTGGCAACTTGGTTGGCAATCCTCCAATTTTTTTTGTTTGCTTCTCTCTTGGTTTTTGGTTTTTCAATTTGCTTTACTTGCCAACTTTTTGTTTGGTTTTCTTTCGCTTTTGTTGTATTTTTGTTGAAAATTTGACACTTTGTTTTTGAAATAGATTTTGCATTAAGATTTGATTGCTAATTCACACACAGATAAATATAAAGAGATAGAGATAGGGGGAGAACAGTGTGTTGCGGGGGGATGTACATACATACATATATCGGGAGTATCGAGAACAGGAATTCGACTTGATATATCGATTGCCCCAATTTAATTTAAATATCGAAGTCCTAGATAAAATAATACTATTAGTTCGATATATATCTGAAGTCTTACAACTTTTTGTTACTGTTTTGCAAATAGTTTGAAATCGATGAAATATCGAGTATATCGAGAACCAGAATTCAGTTTGATATATCGACTAGCTTCGATTTTAATCGATATACTCGTATAAATGTATCGGAAATCTATGAAATTTTATCACTGCTTTGCAAATCACTTGAAATCGATGAAATATCGAGAACAAGATAAAGAATTATCAAAAATAATCGAAACCTTAAGCAGAAAAGAATACTCCTATTTCGATATATATCGAAATATTAAAATAATAAATAGAAATCACTTGAAATCGCCTGAATTTAGAGTGGCACAATCGATATATTAAATTCGGCATATCGAATTCCCAGATTACTATCGATATACTTTGGTTGTGGTGTGTGGTCTGATCAGCCAGGGTGGGAGGGTATTACGGTAATACGTGTTATATATGTAAGATAGTTCGAATAGTATAGTACTTCTGTTGCTCTGTCGATATTGTCGTGCCTAAGATCGGATCGGATCCGGTTTAGCTTACATATGTAGTAGGAAACCAATAGTTCGAAGGATCTAACACTGAATAACCTTAGGAGTGGGCAGAGAATCAAGGGGGGCATCGATAACATTTATCCAAAAATAATACAGTTCTTCTTCGTCTTCGTCTTCGTCTGCGACCTCGACAGCAACAGTTTTACAGATTTGACAGATTTACAGTTTCGTCTTGTATATTGCGGCCCTCAAGCTGGGCCTGTACTTGGACACGTGTCTATTAAGAGGACTTATTGTTTTACAATTTGTATTCCGGTTGGATTTGTTTAGTTTTGAAAGCTATGTGGGTGTTTCGGCTAAGGTACAAATTTGCTACAGGTTCAATCTACGAGGAATAGAGTTCTCTGCTTCGTATCGGCATCGGTATCGTATCGGTATCGGTATCGGTATCTGGAAGACTACAGCTAAGTACACAGCTATGTATGCTTGCATGTATGTATATAGGGTTAAAAAATGCAACAATTACTTTGTGTTTAGAGTTAAGTATATATAGAGAAAGGTCTGTAGTTGGTGTAACTGCGAAAGAACCACTCACTAACTATGTACAACGAGATTTTCAATTATTAACTTTCAACTCTGGCTCTCTGGCTGCCAGATATATTCTATTCTCCTTTCTGGCGCATAATCTGTGTATTTACCTCTAATAGTTCTCTGCCTTTCTGCATTTCTGCCTCTCTGGTTGCTGTGTCACTTAGTTCTAGCTACAAAAAATTACAATTACACACCAATTTTCATTTTCACTTGATAAATATTGTATGCCTCGTCGTGTATATATTCTTATGTAAATGTGTGTATACGTATGTAAATATAATATGCATATACACAGGGGATATCGGTTTATGCCACTGCCTTCGCCTTCGCCTTCGCCTTCGCCTTCCTGCCTTCCATGGTTGTTGTGGTCCAATTTAAGATTCAAACATTTGTTTTTATTTGATTTAGCTTCAGCTTCAGCTCTCATCACACACTCTCAAGCCTGTACATATGTCTTGCATATGTGCGGATGGCCAGGACTTGGTGACATTCCATCATTGTCACCATCGGATTCAACTAATTTGCTAATGGAGATATAGCAATGGCAACAATGCGGAAAAACAACACACTCGAATTTGGCATTACTCATACGCCCCGGGGACCACTTCTTGCCGTGAGTGTGCGTGTTGCCATTATTTTGATTTAGACAGCACAAAATTCACATTTATTTACCTACTATCTCTTCAATACATACATATAACATAGGTTGTGTTTCGAATAGAACGTCAAACTGCCTCCAATTTAATATCAATTATGCGGAACCCAATGGGTATTCCCTGCTCCTTGCTATTTCCTGTCTCCTCGTACTCCGTATAAATATAGTTTCTTTGTAATTCAAGTTTCTCTCTATATATATGCTCGTTAAAGTGTTAGTTATTACTGGTTTAGTATTAGTTATTAGTTTTTAGTTTTAGGTTTAGTTTCATTGTGTAAAGCTTTCGTTTCGTACATTTTCTCGGGGGCGTGTACACACTGGCACGCGATAGTACTGCTTGCTGGCAAGCAGTCGCACGCACATCCGGCCTGCCTAATTGAGAAGAACTGCTTGGAGCCCCTTAAATGCAACAGCTCGTTGCAGCGCTGCCACTTTCCATTCTCGTTAGTTTCTCGCTATTTTTTACAGTTTTTCAGTTTTTCAGTTTTTCAGTTTTTCAGTTTTACAGTTGCACAAGCACACATCCATGGCATAATTGCATATTTATGGACATGACGTGCACCTTGATTTTTATTTTGGCAGATTCGCGTTGTCTTTCTCGCTACGCATTTCATTTACTTTCTATGCAAATTTCTGCACGCGTATGTGTGTGTGTGTTCATTGTTGTGCAGAGAGAGAGAGAGAGAGAGAAAAGAAGAGACAGAAAGAGAGAGAAAGAGAAGAAACAAAGAGAAAGAGAGGGGAAGAGAAGAGAAGAAAAACAGATATTTTAATTGCCGTACACGAATTTCAATTCCCATGCGTTTACATCCTTTTTTGTTTTGGGTGTGCGTGTGTGTGTGTGTGTGTGTCTGAGTGGTGTGTTTCCTTGATGTGGCCAATGTGGCATATAATGAAAACAACAACAAAAGCATGTCAAGCAATAACAGTTAGCAAAAAAGTTAACGCCCAGCAAACTTCACAAAAGTTATCCGAAAAGCGAGAGCGAACTTCCATGTTTTATCATACAACAATCGAGTGAAATTTAATGGCATCCAATTACGTTTATCCAATAGAGCCGAAGGCTGCCTGCCGCCTGCTGCTGGCTTCAATTAAAACTAAACTCCACTTGCTCCCTTCGAATTTGCTGTTGATTTTGGCACTTTTTGGGCATTTCATTTGCATTTCAATTGGACCAGCAGCGACAGTGTGTGTGTTTTTGTTAAAGCGAAAAATAGCATTGGCCTGTTCATTAATTTGCATATTTATTGATTCCATACCGAATGAGGCTTCTGTATTTGTTCACAGTTATTTGATATTCCCAAAAATAATAATAGTAAAATGCAGAAGCGCAATGTCCAGAAGTAACTTGAATAATTTCAGGGGAAATCGGGCTAAAGAACTGTATATGTCGAAAAGTGAATCGATAAATCATTAATCGGGATATTGAATCCATAGCTAACTATATTTTCTGACTTTTTTCAATGTTATTTAATATTAAAACGAAAAAATAAAATGTTTACCAGCACTTATCGGTGTTAAAATTTTATGTATGGAAAAGAGAATCGATAATTCGTTTATTGGATCAAATAAATAAAAAATAAAATCATAATGATAATAAAATGGAGAAAGTTATTAAGAAGTATTCCTTTAAATGATACAATGCAGAATAACGAATATTCAGGAGAAATCTTTAAGAATCATTTAATATCGATAAATAGCTTCTCTATATCTCTCTGCGCACACATTTGCAAACACACCCACACACTACTCTACACTTTTTTCGTCAAATACTTCAATGAAGTATCTTTCTTTGAGCAATTTCCTCCCTCTCTTTGTTTTTACAATTAAGAATATGCAAGTTTTTCGTTTAATATACTTTGTTTTTCCATCACAGCTAACGTCAATTTATGTAACTCTAGGACATTTAACAACATTTCTAAGAAGTTATTTCTCGGGGCCACAAACACAATATGAGTTGACAAAACGTAAAGAAAGAGTTTGAATGTTTTCCATATATTTTCTATATATAAGTATAGGTATATATATATATATTTTTTTGGTTCAGTTTCAGTTAGCATTTTGCTTTTCTTCGTTTTCACTTACATCATCTATAGAATTAACTGTACTTTAGACTATAACACATTTGACAGTTTGCAACATCGATCGAGATACACACACAGAGAACGCTTTAAACTCTTTGTAAACTTCATTTGGCTAATTATAGTACAAGTATACTCTTAGTGGGAGAAATCAGAAACGAAACCACCGATAATGGCTTACATAAAACACATACACAATAGGGTGGATCTGCTTTATAATTTAATTTAATATTTAATTTAGGTATTTGTATTTTGGTATTTGTCAAGGGTTCAAAATAATAAAGCAATTTCAGATAAAAGTACTTAAACTTCTGGGCTTTATTTGAATTATTTTTAAAAGAATGAAATGAGCATTTAATGAGAAATAATTAGATATTGAGCCTGTGGAGATCCACCCTAAAACACACACATATATAATTCATATAGGCATAAAATATATATATTGTATACATATATTTAAATCTGGAACAACAACAACAAGTCCACACACCGAATCGGGGAAAGCACTTTCTTTTTCTTCGTTCCTTTTTTTGTATTCTTTTTTTCTGATTTGAATTTCTTTTGGGGTTTCGTTTTGTTGTTGGTGAGTGCAGGATGCAGGCTGGAGGATGGCAAGGATACTCACTGCTCGCCGCGATTAGCAGGAGACGCCCTGCTTGGCCACCGTGTACCAGGTGCTCACGGTGACCAGCGACGGGGAATCGGGGGTGCTCGGCCGCTGGGGATGCGCGGGATCATCCCCATTCCCATCGGGATCGGCCTCGGCATCCGGATCGGCATCAGGATCGGCATCCGGATCGGCGCCGCCCTCGGCCCCCCCAGTGGCCACGATCACGAGGGGCGGCAGGGGTGCTAGTTCGGAGGGTAGTGCTGGTTGCGGGGACTGTGGCGGTGGCTGAGGCGGGTTCGGATTCGGGTGCGGATGCGGATGCGGATGTGGGTTCGGTGGCGGTGCTGGGGCATCCTTGGGCGCCCGCCTCGGGGGGCGGGACCTGGTCTTGGGCCGGCCCTGCGACTGTGGGTGGTGGAAGTGCAGGGGCTGGGGCGTGTGGAGGTCGCGACCCACCTGCGGCCCCACCTGCGGGCACCGGAAGCGGATGGCCTGCTCGTTGGCCACGTTCAGTTCCGGCCACCTGGCCTGCACCGGCATCGGCACCCCGCTGGCTCCAGCTCCAGCTCCGGCCTTGCCCTGGTGGCGCTTCTTGCTCTTGCTGCGCTTCCGCGACTTGGACTGTGACTGGCTCTGGGAGTGCGTCTTGGACTTGCTGTGCGATCGACGGCCCACGGACTGCGGCCTCTGGCAGTGCCGGCAGACAAAGGAGCCATAGCTGTCGTCCTCCTCCTTCTCCTCGTCATCGTCCTCCTCCTCGTCGTACTCGTCCGCCTCCTCGGGATGGGAATGGGGATGATGTGAATGCGAGTGCGATTGCGAATTCGGTTTCCTGTCCAGGACATTGCAGTTGAGAGTGGTGCCCGTGGCCGCCGATGTGGTGGTCGTGGTGGTGGAACTGTCGCCGCCGTCCATGTCGATTATGTGACAACACTTCTGCTGTCTAGTGCTATGTGGTTGCTGCTGTTTTTGCTGTTGCTTGTTCTTCATCTTGTGCTTGGACTTACGTTTCTCTGAATCCTGTGGGTGTTGCTGCTGCTGGTGCTGCTGCTGCTGCTGGCTGCGACTGCGACTGCGTCGCGGCCGGCGGACCGTGTACTCGTCGCCCTTGTCGGTCGGATATGGTCAGAACGCTGTGTCGAACACGGACATCGATCGCGAGATGGCGTCGTCGTTGCGACAGGCCTCCAGGAACTCCTCTAGCGTCACCACGCCGTCGCGATTGATGTCCATTTTCTGCCAAAAATAAATAGGGAAAATATATATTAAAGAATTAAAATATTTAATCATATACTTAAGCAATTTAATAGATTTCATTGGCTAAACTGTTTAATTTATTATATCGAGCCGGAGTTTCCGGTTGGAAAAAGTGCCAAAGCAACTGCTTGATGGCGCACTGCTTTGACGCACTACTTCCGCTTCCGCTTCGGCCAGCAGGCCATGGAATTTAGATTCAGGACTGGGCCATCTATCATCAATTTCACTCTCGCCCGGCTCAGTCCCATTTGCTCTGCTCAATTTATTCCGACTGCCAACGACCGCTAATGACAATGCGTGACTGGCAAGCCAAGGAGGAGCTCCTTGCCAGGCAGGACCCGGCCAAGACCGAAAAACCCATTCACAGGCCGCTCATCCCGCAACTTGGCTGCTTGGCCGGCAAATTGAAATAGACAATTTGCATTTGCATAATGCAAAGTAAATAAGTTCCATGTCCGCGACTCAAACTCAAATTGTACGCGTGTAATTAGCATAAATAATGGGCGCGAATTCGGGATTTGGGGAGGAGTATGAGGAGTATGAGCAGGAGCAGGAGTAGGACACGACCCTCACCTGGAAGATGTGCTCCACCTTGCCCTTGATCTTCTCCTCCTCGGGACACTCGTCGGGCAGGCGGCCCATTAGCTCGTATATGGCAGTCACAATGTCAGTCATTTCCTCCCTCGTAATGAAGCCGTCGCCGTTGATGTCGTACAGCGAGAAGGTCCAGCGCAGCTTCTCCTCCACGGAGCCGCGCGACAGTATCGAAAGTCCTTGAACGAAGTCCTGCGAACGAATAAGATGGCATGAATACGAGGAGTTACGCCCCCGAGTTACAGGTATAAAAGAAATTGAAAATATGTTTTAAGAAATTGCCCGTAAACCGCAGCAAGCACCTGAGGTTGCTTGAATAGTTCTTCCCTTCTCTTTGGAAGTATGTGGCATTTATTCCCAGGAATATATATTATTTTGACCGCTGCTGTATCACAGCATTCCCCCTGGCATTGCCAACTTCCGGCATTGCCGCTGAAGTGGACATTTATTTCTATGCTTTATATGACAAATGTACCTAGATAAGAACTGGCCAGGAGCAGGGGCAAAACTTTTTACGACCCCCCCAGAGCTGCTCCTGGAGGTGTTGAGGCGTTTTAGGAAGGCCACAGCTGACAGCCAACTGGGTTCCCAGTCCCGACTCCCGACTCCAGAGTCCCTTTGCATACCACAGGCCCAGGAATGGATAGAACAAAAAAAAACACACAGCAAAGTAAGACGTTAAAATAAGGACAACGAATGGGAAAAGTGGGAGAAGGGAGCGAAGGCGTCATTTGTGTCTTGTCCTGGCCATTTGGGCAATTGCAGCGTCCGACTAATTTATCAAACCGAAATAGAGAATAGCAGAAAAACTTCTCGAAAAATCACCGACAGCGGAGCAAGAAACTTTCGCCATTCGACGGGGACAAATTGCAGAGCGGCAAGCTGGCAAAACATCTCGCAGATTGAAAATTCAAACTGAAGTTTGTGATTAAGCGGATTTATGATAGTTTTTTCCCTGAGAAACCTGGCCAGTGGCCAGTGGCCAGTGCTTGGCAGAGCTTGATTGGCGGGCTTAGATTAGACGGCAAGGATGCCAGAGAAATACTCAGTTGTGTCCATCACTTGGGGGACTTGCATTAGTAGGGACATATTTTAAACTGCGAATTCGGTGGGTTGTAATACGAATTTGCCGAACATTATTTTGAGAGCTTTATTTTTATTGTATTGATTACACTAGCTTACACTCAAAATGCTCCAAGCCCGTTGAAGCGGAATTCTGGTAGGGCTGGACCCCTAGAATAGATTTATCGTGGCTTTTTAGAGTTAGACAAACTGAGACAAAATGAGAATCGCGGAAGTATCGCGGCAGAATCACGGCAGAATCGCGGAAGAATCGCGAACAAATCGGGTAAGGATCGCGGAAGTATCGCGGAAGAATTGCGGGGGAATCGCGGAAGAATCGCGGGGGAATCGCGGGGGAATCGCGGAAGAATCGCGGAAGAATCGCTGAAGAGTCGCGTAAGAATCGCGTAAGAATCGCGTAAGAATCGCGGAAGTATCGCGGAAAAGTCGCGGAAGAGTCGCGGAAGTATCGCGGAAGAATCACGGAAGGATCGCGGCAAAATCGCGGAAGAATCGCGGAAGTATCGCGGAAGAATCGCTGAATCGGAATTAATTCCAAACTGCAGACTTATGTTGAATTGGGGCAAGAAAGGCTAATTGCTTGTTTTTAAATTCGATCTTTCTCGATTTCTCTATTATAACCTTTGCCAAATTAGTTTTAAAATGATTTTTTCCTGCTTTTAAGGCTAACGCTAAGCTAATACCCTCACATTTTGGTTGGTGGAAATGTGACCAGATGTGTAAACGCTTCCAGTTCCCATATCTTGCAATCCAAGTGATTTTCCTTATTGATATATGAAAATGGAAGCGTGTAGGATATACCCGGATCTATTAGCGAAATCTGGTTGCTAGCAATTTATAAATTGTGTCATAGCACCCCCACTTTGTTTGTATCAATGTGACCAGGTGTGTAAACGCTACATTTTCCCATATTTCGCAATCAAAGTGATTTTCCTTATTGATATATGAAAATGGAAGCGTGTAGGACTGCTTGCAGCGCTCACTCAACTGCCATGTTAACCTGTTTGCCGTACTTGACTGCTTGCGGATACAATCCTTTCTCGCTCCAGTATCCAGTATCTAGTATGCTCCCCTGCCCCTGTCTAGGACTCTGGGATCTGGGATCTGGGATAGTATATAGTCCATAGTCCCGTCCCCCCTCGCGGCTGCCTCCACTCAATTGCTTTTATCTCACACACTTGAGCAATTTATCTTTTCTGCCAGCGTAAACAGGTCGCAGCACTCTTTGCCATCTTCCCCGTGGCATATTGGCCCTGCCCACAATTTCAATATGGCCATGACAGGTTTGCCGTTGGCCCGTTTTTGCAGCCATTATTCCTGGATGTGAGTGTGAGTGTGGCTGTGGGGCTCCGCTCTTGTTGGCAGTTTAATAAACGCGACTGTCATGCAAATCGCGCATAAAACACCTTGCAACAATATGTGGAACTTAATTGAAAAGCGGAAGTCTACTTAGTCCGACCGTCACACACAAAACTAGGGAATTACCGAGCGGATCCGGAGCTAGGATGGGGCTGGAATGGGGCTGGAGAGCTGAAGGCGTCAGGGGTTAAGGGGCCCTTCCTTGTGCATGCTTTATATCGAGTACGTGCCTTGTAGTCATTACAATTTTGAGGTCATTATTCAACAACGAAATGGCGAGCAGGCAAAAAGGCAAAAGCTCGCACAGATAAGCGTCGGCAAAGGGCGGGCCAAGTGCGAGTGAAAGCGGGGAAAGCGGAAAAGCAGGGAAAGCGGAAAAGCGGCAAGTGTGTGGCTCTCAGAGATGGACGGCTGACGTGATTGCGATTATTTCGCAGGACAGACAGACGACAGGCAGACACTCTCGGTGAAGTAACGTGGACTTGATTGCAATATTGATTTGCAAATTGCATTTTGCGCTTTGTAAATGCCAACTTGATGCCGTCTACAGCCAGAACATAGTCCTTGGAAGCGGGAAAATTATCTAATAAAATATTTAAACTTTGTATGTAATTCAGTGACGAGTTTCCAGTACAATCACAATTAACCTACTTGTTAAGTAACGGACTGTTTTGAAGGGATTTTCCTTTTTATTTCCCTGTTTTGGCGCCCAACGCGTTCGGCGTCGCTTGGCTTAGTGTGCCCGTTCGTACTTTTAGAGAAAGCGTATTTAAATACTTAATGTTCCTTAATTCTGAATATTAATATATACCGAGCTTAATAACAACTATAATATCCCAGATTGATCAAATTTAGTTTTCGCATTCTCAACCAAATAATTTAGTTTAAATAAAAAATGTCTAGTATAAATATATTTACTTTAAGCTTTGGTGAAACCTCATTATATAGCAAGAAAGATTCTTCTCTTTTTATTTCCTTTTTTGGAGCCCAACGCGATAGATGTTGCTTGGCTTAGTGTGGCAGTTCGTTGATCTATAGAAAATACCTCAAAACAACACAGAAAGCGTATTGAAATACTACATTTCACTCAATACTGAAGAATAATATATACCGAGTTTAATCAAATGTAGTTTAGTATTTTCTAAACCTTAATTTAATTTTAATCCAATTTTTTTCTGAATGTTAGAGAAGTTTTCCCTTTTCCACATCGAAGCGTGTCACGCTCTCCTCGCTTTTTGGCTCCCTTTTCCCGTAGTTCCTTCGCGCTCTCTTGGCTTTTCCGTTCGCCTTCCCTTTTCCTATTTCGTTTTCCCAGGGATGTCCCATTGTTTGACTTGGGTTTTTGCGTTTCTGTTTAGCTGCTTCCCTTGGTATTTTTATTTTTTTGTCTTGTCCCGTGCTTATTTTCCCGCCAACTCCGCTGGCTTTCCCCGATTTACCCTGACAAAGTTGGCGTTAAAATCGCCATAATTCATCGTTTCAATGGCATTGTGTGCGCTGTGTGTGCGCTGTCTGTGTGTGAGGGTTCGCCGCCCACTCTGCGTCTGCTAAGCGGAAGTGGAGTTCATGTTCGGACATCGCAGGGCAGTCGCAAAGACAGTGAATAACCTGCAGAAAAAATTATTCGCAATTTGCATGCGCGCCACGGGGGCGGAAGGACCACCCGCAATTTCCCCCTCAATCCGCAGATGCGCAGAAATTTATTTGGATTTTCTTCGCTAGCTCTTGTTTGGTGCAATCCGCTGGCTGCAATAGGAATGTTGACAATGACAGGCGACAGCAGAGCGAAACACGCGAATTCGGTGGAAGCTATAGTCTCGCTTCGTTCCGAATTTTATTTCAATTTCGGGACATTTCACTTTGATTTCTGGATTTCTGAATTTGGCGCATTATTTTTCGCAGCAGTTTTCGCCCGAAGCGAGAGCGGAAAACAGAAGCCAAGCAAAGGCGGAAAATTCGGGGCAAGGCAAAAGCTGGAAAAGTGCAACCAGCGGATGCCAGAGGATGAAGCCATTAAATTTTGGCTTCTCCCAGGAAATGTGCATCTGCTTTCAGCGTTTTCCCCCTGTTTTGTGTTCAAGATTTTCCATAATTTTCAAAGCCACCTTCAGAGAAAATTCAAATGGATGAGAAAATGTCGAGAGTAATTAAGTTTCCTTTCGAATTAAAAGAGAATATCTA
>VNKF01004769.1:0-10839 GCA_008044355.1 Drosophila lacteicornis
CTGAACTGCTCCTTGGCTCGTTTCCCAAGAAGTCACTGTCACTAGCACTAGCACTGGTCACTGGCCACTCGCAAATCCACTGCGATATAAACTCCACAACTAACTCCCCGCCTCAAGTCCTGACTCGCGCTTTTATACCCCCCTGTAGCGCTGCTGCTGCCGATTCAGCAGCTCGTACGTCTCTCCCGCCCGAACTCCTCGCTCAGCAGATCCTCGACAGCGCTGCTGCCGACAATTCAGCGGCTTTGCTTTTATATGTCTGTTGTCGGATTGTTTATGTTATGTCGTTATTGATCCAGGATCATCTTTGTTGGTGAATCTTTCATGTTGGTCGATGCTCCTCAATCACTTGTTCGATCACTTTGCTATCAGAGACATCCTTTAGGTTTTCATGATGCTGTAGATTTGGGTTGTTGTTGAACAATTAGGCTACGTCTAATGATACGGGTAGTTGCACAGTTTATTGCAAAATGTTGAATGTCCTTCAGGATACACTTTTGGATGCGGTAGATTGTTTTACTAGTAGTATTGCTAAAATAGGTCCATTAGGATTCACATGGTACGCGGCACTGTTCGACGGGATGTTGTAACTGACTGCATCGCACATTTTCCGCGGTCGCGAAAAGCTATCCGACTTTTAAACTTATGCGCTTTGTACGCATTCACTTTGGTCTTGGGGGATTTCGAGTCTTTCCGAACAGACTTCCCGTCCTTAGCTCTGACTAACTGCAGTACGGTTATATTGGGGGCTTTTATATCCAAAGACTGTGCCGAGTATTGCCTAGGAATCACCGGAATGGAACACAAAAGCAACATTGATCGTGTTGTGTTTCTATTCACTTAACAAATGATATCTTTGTTTCTTTTGTCTCACCACTATTTTAATAGGGAAAATTTTACACATTTTAAAATAAGCATTTGTAATTATAACAGCTTGTAAGAATAAAAAAGCAGTTATTTTAAAATATATACAACCATCATAGATAAGCGCAAAATTTTTAGAAAACCACCTCAAATTAATGAAATGTTTAAATTAAACAGGGCAGAAGGAAGATGAAAATATTGATAAATAAAGTCACATTTTTCTTTAAATATGTACTTTGAGCAGCAGACATTCTGCTGCCAACTAAAATATAGATGTTGCCGAACTTCAAAAATATAATATAATCTGATTTTACTGCGAGGCAAAGTTAAGTGTACGGGGATGTACTTATAATCTAAGGCGTTGCGATTAATTAAAGTATTCTTAATTTAGGTTAATAAATTATCTATATTAACTTAATGAATATCTTTTAAATTACAACAATTCTTAATTATTACAGTTGGAAAATAGGAAAGATTAATTTCTCAACGCAAGGGAGTGTGCAATATTCTTGTTTAGTCCATCTTTAGCCAGCACACATAAACGGGATGGTTTTCCCACGCGAGAACATGCCACATATAGTTGTCCGTGGGAAAAGCATGGTGTTTCCAAATCTAAGCCACATACAGATAATGTTTGGCCTTGTGACTTATTGATCGTCATAGGGAATGCCAATCTAATTGAAAATTGAGTGCGTTTGAATTTAATTGGCACATCTGTAGGAATCATAGGGATTCGTGGCAGCAACACATTTTCGCATCGAAACTTTCAATTTAAAATTATGGTTTCAATTACATTTTTTATTAATTTCTTAACTAATAATGGTGTACAATTTACACAGCCGTGGTGGGTTCAAGTTACGAAGTAGAATTATCGGAGCTCGGAGAGGATGACAACACAGGCAATCCTTTTCCAAAGTACCAATAATCACTTTTAAATTAGCATAATATTCAACATCATGCTCATACTGGAATGCTAGTCGAAGAAATAACAATGATGTAAATGCTCGATGAACTTGTTGGCGTTGTTGGTTAATTCTTCTACCTCGATTAAATATGAATCTACGTAGCTGTTGTAGCTGTACGCCTGATCTTCGTGATCTTCTATATCGCGCGGCTGTAGAATTGACCGTTCGACGACTCAAATTGGCCCCTTTGCGTTTGTGCCATTGCAATGAAGTTAAAAAATTGAAAGTAATAAAGAAACGTTGTAGATAGAACATATAAGCTGCACGTGTAGCATACATATGTTAATGAGACAAAATCACACCCCAATAATAAACAATCTTTTAACGCGACTAATTCGATATTTACTTAAATCTAATACCTCTAAGAGGAGCTGTTTAAAATACAATAAAATGATATGCGTTTTAGGCGCGAAATAAATTAGTACTTAGGGCTCCAGAACTGGTAGCTTCCAGCGCGGCCAATTCCTCAGCGGTGCAAGTCTCCATGTGAGCTAGTTCGGATTAGCTCTGCACGCAGACCGCCTACCCTCCGACTAGTTCCTTGGCGTAAACATCTCCACGTCGGGAAAAAACAGCTGATAGGCGTTTTTGCCTCTTCAGATGCATTGCCCGCTTACCACCTTGAAAGGCTATCGCGGATTTGTAGATAGAATAAAAAATGTGTATGTATTTCGACAAAATTTGTTGTTTTTATAAAAACAACTAATTTTGTCGAAAATACAAAATAAAAAAATTATTGGTGATCAACCTTTAAGATTTAGAGGGATGAAAATAAAATGTTGTCCGATTCTCATGCCTAACGGATGTGTACATAAAATTTCACTAAAATCGGTAGAGCCATTTCGGAGGAGTATAATGATTAAGAACGGGACATGAGAATTATATATATTAGAGAGATTACTTTAAGCCGAAAATCACTAGTTAGCTTATTTTAACATTTTTTTCGATGCGTTTCACAGTTTTACAAAGCTTTGATTACGTTTCATGATTTTAAATGGTTGGTGGTTTAAAAATGTGTTACGTCGGTGGTCTCTTGATGCCTCAGTACTTAAAACACATAGGGCTGAGGGAGTGGGCGCCCGGATAGCAGACACGATATGTGGAGCTGAGTTCGCCGGATTTGGGGTGGGTTCTTTGGACGCCACTCACCTCTCCAAACGTATTTCACATTGACGTGTAGTGAAGATGGAATTTAATAATGTTTAGAGTGTCATTTAATAGAACAAACTAAAGGTAAAGATATAGAGTTAAAAACAAGAAAGGAAGCTAACTTCGGTAAGCGGAAGTATGTATACCCTTACAGTTGGCAATTGGATCATTAAGTTGATCCAATTTGGTAAAATTTTAAAAATATCGAAGTTTTTATATTTTTATACTCGTAACATTTACCTACACACCTCTTTTGATGTCCATCGACGTGAGATCTACCGGTCAACACTTGGGCTGTACGATTTTGGTTAACATAAATTCGTTTTTATGTGCATTTGAAAATGTGGGTTTTAATTGTAATGATTTAAACACAAAAAAAAACCTTGAGAAAAAAAACTATAAAAATAAGAAGCTCGGGGCGGAGTTGCCACTGGACATTTAATGATGGCTCTGAAGACGGGGGCACACTTGCATATTTATCAAATGAATTTATATATTTTTTTAGCTGAATGCAGTCAGTATATCTTGGAATACTCATATTTCACCATCACGAAAACTATTGTTGTTTTGATTTCAATCATGAAATGCATTTATTTTGTTCTAGTTTTGTTTGTCTCTTTAGCGGAATATATTTGGTTGGGAGTTTATCTAATTAATAAACTTTCATTTTTAATTAATTCTGTATACGAGTTCTATTGTTTGTAGATTATGCCCGTCCTTCAGGCTTGTTTAATGTTGAAGATTCTTTGATTTAATCGCTTGGAGATTAAGTGACATCCTTCCGGCTTCTACTTCTGGCTGGAGGTCAAATGATTAGCGAGGGTGAGTGTGGCTACCTTCTCCAGTTCATGGCTTTTGTCCTGATGTCCAAGGATCATCTTTCGGTACGTGCGGATTCCTTTTAGCAGAAGGAGGACTTCCAATAGGCCAGCAATAAACTGAAGCACTCGGTATACCTGGACGATCTCCTTTTTGTGATCGACCACTTCCAGAGGCCTTGGAGCTCTTGGACACCATTGTCCTTGTGGTGACTATTTCGGGGCGATTTGTTATTTTTCGTTAGTGTTACTACCGTAGTTATCCACTTGTCGAACTCCGATCTTGGAAGTCCAAAGGAACCTTGGTGAATTGCCCGATTTGGTTACGAATCACGGTTGCCGATTTCAAGAATCTATACGTAGGCTCTTCTTCTCTCTTCTTTTAATTTTGACTGCCTTGGTACTGCTAAATTGGGGCCTTTTATACCGAAGACGGTGCCTAGTTTCAACTATTAACCACCGGAATGGAACACTAAAATGTTCCCAGTATTCATGCCCCTCTTATCGCCTATTAGCTGAAGTTATAGTTGGGTTCTTCATTGTCCAAATAACCGACAGTTCAACCAACCCGGCGGTGTCGGGTTAGCGGTGTGTGCATGGTCCGCGTTGCCGCGTTTATGTATTATCAGTGCCTAGAGCATAGTTCTAGTACAATTCTTGCAAACGACGATTTTTGAGGGTGTTGCTACCGCTTTATTTTCTGCTGCGTGAATCTGATGCCTACGTTGGCTAGAACCGGCGTATGTCTCAAATTCTTTTGATTTTCCATATTCGGCATCAAAATTTCTGTTTACTTTGTATACATTAAGTAAACATAAAGGACATTAATGCAAATAAAATAAGGCTTTTTCCTATTCCATTATTTTGTAAAAAAAAAAACATTAAAAATGTTCGAATTTGGAAAATAATTTATTGTTTCCTTTGATTTCAGTTGCAAACTGTGTTATATCAGTAACAGGCAAACAGTTGACAAATATTTGTATTCTTAAAATTCTGAAAACACTTTACTTATTTCAAATTGAAAGTTATAAAGCTACAACACACACATAATAAGTACAGAAAATTATCCACATATCGCCGGTTTAGTCTAATGCTTCAGATCCAGTTTTCGGTAAGAGCCAACACAAAAACGCACACACTAAAAAACAAAAATATTTTTATTCAGAACAAATAAAAAGAGTTGGAATTAATAAAATACTCACAAAATAGCATTCCAGAAAATAGAATAAGTGGTATTATGCAATTGAAGTCTATAAGAAATCCGAATATAAGGTTTCCCAAAAGTGCTCCTCCTCGCCCAAAAGTAAGAGACATTGCAGCTGCCATTACCCTAGATAGAGACTAATTTAAGTAATCAAGAAATATTTTGTATATGTGTTTAACTTTTTATTTTGAAATAGTCATTATTAAGAAACTCTCTCTCTCATTATTAAGAAACTAGAGTTCGAATTTTTTTTTTTGTAAATTTGAATTTGAGGTTTGAAACTTAACCATTAGGCTTTGTTTTGTATTGAATGTGATCGTTTTTGGTTAAATTAGGCAGTATTAATTGCTTAGGCTAAAAAAACGAACTTATAGTTCTACCATTTTTATGAAATTTAGAGGTTATGTTACATTTTTAAAGTTAAATTAAAAAAAAAAAAAATTATTATTAATGAAATTTTCAACAAAATGAGATATTGACCATTAAATTTTGACAAAGGTAAGCAACGGGGCAGACTATTTATGCTACCTCTCCAGTGCTAGCCAAGGCGTCCATACAAATTTCAATAGAAACAGAAATTGTAAACCACTCTATTTACCAATCAGTCTGCCCGTTGCTTACCTCTGTTCAATTTTATTGATAAAGAACTAGACGACTAGTAATCCTTGATCGGCGAAGTGAATAAAGTGAACTAAATTGAGATTCGCAAAAGTATCTACGTGTGTAGTTTCAGTAACATAAAACCTATGTGTAGTCACATAGACAATTAAAAATCCCATTCGGACAGAAAGATTTTCTGCAAAGGAATCTACTTGTGTAGTTTCAGTGACATAAAACTTACATGTAGTCACATAGACATCCATAAAAATCCCATTCGATCAGAAAAACATTCTGTAAAACAAAAAAACAATAATGGAAGTCAAACAATTGATCCACCTGAACCAGTTGCTGGCTCAGACCAAAGAACTGCAGTACTTTGATGGAACTCCTAGGAAACTTTCTGGGTTTATCAACGAGGTCGAGTACCTCTTGCAACTTTACCCAACTCGGGACACAAGGCAGGCACATTTCATCTTTGGTGCAATCAGACGAGTGGTCGTCGATGACACAGCGGAAGCCGTAGCCCAGGCTGGAGCGAACAACTGGTTCAAAATGAAGACAGCCCTATCCATCGCATTCAAGGACATCAGGCCCAAAAAACCATCCTTAAGACTCTCAGCTTCTCAAGGATGGTTTTTTGGGCCTGATGTCCTTGAATGCGATGGATAGGGCTGTCTTCATTACACCGATACACCGATCCGGAGAAGCATCAGTAAATTCATGAGTGAACTAGAAAGCCAGTACAAAAAAAAATTTGATAAACGAGTTAGAAACAGATCCATGATCCATATATAGTATATCAAAAAATGTTAGATAAGACTCTTCAATTTACCATTGATAGAAAATTACCCGATCGTATATATAGTATATGTCCCTAGCTGGAAAAGATATTACAAATATTGCAAAATTAAAGGCAGAGGCTATGGAACTAGGTTTTTATGAGGCAGATCCAGAAGAACAATATGGGGAAAATAGAAATAACCATAAACATTACAGGAATAGGGGAAATTATCAACATAACAACCAAAGGTATTATGGTAGTCAAAAAATTTCAATTCTTATTAAAATTCTAATACGAATGCAACAACCCTTCAAAATAGTCAAAAGAAAAACCAGTATCAACAACGCCCTATACATCCACATTTGCAAGGCAATTATCAAACGTTTAGAAATGGATTAAATCAAGTTAGGCAGCGAAACACGAATAATTATCAAAATTCTAATGAGCAAGCTAACACTAATAGATCTAACAGTACCCCAGTTAAGAGGCAAAGAGAAAGTCAAAGTGGACAAAGTAGATTTGACGTACATTTTCATCAAACAGCCTCAGAAGCCGACATAACAACCCCTATATAAAACGGCTCTTTCAAAACAAAATTTATAAGGGTATAGTGGATACAGGATCGTCAATTAGCATAATGAATTCAAATTTTGCCAAATTAGAAGAAATAAATTAAGATCCAAAAGTTTACAATATTAAAGGTCCGGTTGAAATACCTAGAGTAACTTGTCCGTCCAAACAAATATTTTACATACACATTACATTACACATTTCCGATAATTATGACATCCTGTTAGGTCAAAGCTATTTAGAAGCTGCGAAAGCTTAAATGTACTATGAAATGGAAACTATTAAAATAGGCCCTAAAACCTACAAATTCGGATCTAATGATGAAGATGTTGAAGATGTGGAATAGCAAGATAAGACCGCACTAGAGTGCCTTAATCTGCCTTCTACAGAAGACCAATCGGTGAATTTCGCCACTGACAACGAATTACGCGAGAATAACGAATTCAGGCTTGAACATTTAAATGGTGAGAAAATATAACGTTTAAAGAAAGTCCTCTATGAATATGGAGACATTCAGTACAGAGAAGGTGAAAATTTGCGATCCAAACTTAACACGAAGATCCAGTTTATCGCAAGCCATACAGAAATCCCCAGAGTGTCGATGAGGAAGTAAATAGGCAAATCAAGGAAATGATGGAGCAGGGAATAATTCGAAATTCGAAATCTCCTTACTGCTGACCTACCATATTTGGGTAGTCCCGAAGAAAGCCGATGCATTTCGTAAACAAAAATTCACATTAGTCGTTGACTTTAGAAATTTAAATGAAATAACAAGCGATGATAAATTTCTGGTACCCAGAATGGGTATAATACTAGTAACATTAGGTAGATGTCAGAACTTTACAACAATTGATTTAGCTACATGTTTTCACCAAATCCAAATGGATTGCAATTCAATAGCGAAAACAGCATTTTTCACTAAAAATTGTCTTTTCGAGTACACTCAAATGTATGAACAATCGTTTGGAAGATTTAATCTACAAAGATTGTTTAGTCTATTTAGAGGTTATTAAAATATTCTTCACTTCATTGGAGGAACACATCTTATCTCTAAAGAAAGTCTTCGGAAAACTGAGGGATGCAAACTTAAAGCTTCAGTTAGACAAATGCGAATTCATGAAGAAAGAAAAAGAATTCTTAGGACATATTTTTACCACAAATGGAAATAAACCAAATCCAAACAAAACAAGTGTTATTAGTAAATTTCTAAATTAAAGACTCCAAAGTAAATAAAATCATTTTTGGGTTTATGTGGATTTTATCGCAAGTTCATTCCAAACTTTGCCAGCATAGTTAAACCCATGACCCTCAAATTGAAGAAAGGAGTAACTATTGATATAAAAAAACAAAAATTTTATGGAAGCATTTGAAAAGTTAAAGGTGCTTATTACTTCAGATCAGATCTTGATCTATCCTGATTTTAATAAGCCCTTTTATTTGACTACTGATGCCGGTAATATAGCCATCGGTGCTGTGTTGTCCCAAAATCATAAACCAATATGTTATGCCAGCAGAACGCTGAATGATCACTAAATAAACTATGCGACTATAGAAATGGAACTCTTAGCCATAGTTTTGGGCAACCAAATATTTTAAATAATACCTATTCGGAAGGTCTTTTGAAATACTAAGTGATCGCAAGCCCCACGGTTAGCTTAAAAATATCAAAGAACCAAATATGAAGTTTCAGAGGTGGAAGATAAAATTAAATGAATTTAATTATAAAATGAACTATCTTCCAGGCAAAGAAAACTAAGTAGCAGAAGCTCTATCGAGAACGAAGATTGAAGAAGCAATGCTCGGCGACGTAGCCAATAGCTTAGGTGCCACAATACATAGCGCTGCAGAAGATAACCTTGACCATGTTTCCATCACAGAAAGACCCTTCAACTATTTCTCTTGACAGAATAAAAGAAAGGAGACAATGACAATACCAAGGTAAAACATTATTTTTACAAGTTGAAAATCCTGATAACCTACAAAGAAATGACAGAAGATTTTGGTAAAAACATCATTAAGGAATATTTATGTACCAACAAGAGGGCAGTCTATTTCCACAATGACGAAGATTTCCAAACATTTCAAAAAGCATATGTCGAAATAATAAGTCCCAACAATTTAACAAAATTGATTAGATGTACGCTTATGCTGAAAGATGTTTTGACTGATGCAGATTTTCAAGATATGATACTCAAAAGAACTCCTGCATCCAGGAATTGAAAAAAACAATTAACAGGTTTGAAGAAGAATATTATTATCCGGATAGCCAAAAGTTAATACAAAACATCATCAACGAATGTAAAATCTGCAACATATCAAAAACAGAACGCAGAAATACCATATTAACATTTGAAACTTCGCCAGAAATACTCAATGCAAGAGAAAGGTATGTAATCAACATCTATCTTGTTGGCAATCAACAAATAATGCATTGACATTTATTCGAAGTTTGGTACATTAATTGAAGTAAAAGGTCGGGACTGGATCGAAGCAAAGAGAGCCATTATGAAAGTATTCAATGAAGGCAGATAAAGACACCGCACTTATGTGCTTAGCTTTACAAAATTATTTGAGATCAGAAGGAGTATAGATATCAATAACAACTAGCAAAAATAGTATATTTGACGTAGAAAAATTCCATAAAACCGTGAATGAAAAACTAAGAATTATTGCTAGTGATGAAAACATAGAAGATCGGTATACAAAAGACGGTGGGCATGATAAAGCAAAAATTATTCAACCGATTAACTTGAAAATCGAAACACATCTTCTTACATACATTTTATTTTATTTTTAATTTTTAAAGTCAAAAAATGAAGTTAATTTTTGAAGTGAACAAAATATTCGTGAATTATGCCATGAAGGAGCGCTCCGGAAAAACCGATGATTGCCGATGCTGATATCTCATAATTTTTAATTGAAAAAAAATTTTTTTTTGTACTTATAAAGCTTATTAGTTGTATTAAATAGAAATAAATGTGGAGAAATCCTATCTCAAATAGTTTAACTATAAAAAAATTCCGGAGAAACCGTTCCATTTTCACGCTGTCAGGGTGGCGTAAACTTGAGAATTGTTAGACAAAACAAAAGAGTCTTCTTAAACTCAGTAGGCTCAGCGTATAAATATTTATTTGGTTTTAACCTCTGGAAAGCAGCAAAAATAGTTAAAAGACAGCCCCCTCGCAGAATCCCTATCAAGCGTGCGGACATTGGCTTTTGCTGACGAACTTGAGAATCGCTTTCAGCCATTCGATCTTGCAAATCGTGAAGACGTGGAGAATACTCTGACATTTCTCGACGCTGCCTCCCCAAAAGCAGAGCCTATTCGACATGTTAGTCCGGCAGAAGTTTGTCTGCAAATCACAAAGCTGCACCCCAGTAATGCCCCAGGATTCGACGCTGTCGATAGCAGAGTTGCCAAGGCACTGCCAAAAAAGGGTTTATTGTTCTTAGTCCTCTTGTTTAACTCCATGTTACGTATCCACCACTTCCCCACACAATGGAAGTGTGCTGTGATAACGATGATTCCGAAGCCAGGCAAACCGGAGAACCTTGTTGCGTCTTACCGACCGATAAGCTTGCTGCCCACATTCTCTAAAATATTCGAAAGAATATTTCTTAGCAGAATGATGGCAGTATGAAGCGTGCAGGATGCCATTCCAGACCACCAATTCGGCTTCAGGAATCACCATGCAAGCCCATAGAGTGACGCAACACATTTTGGATGCCTTCGAAAATAGACAATACAGCTCTGCTATCTTTCTGGACGTCAAGGAAGCGTTTGATAGAGTGTGGCACGATGGCCTGCTATTCAAGCTGAAATCTCTCTTGCCAACTGCTCAGTTTCTTCTGATAAAGTCATATCTGCTAGATAGAAATTTCATGGTT